>VDFB02002569.1:12502-37426 GCA_007258455.2 Sequoia sempervirens | reverse complement strand
TTATACTCATATCAATACTTCTAATATCATGTAATACATTTTGCTACATCAAATTGTCACATTTTCACAAAACACTACATAAGCATGCATTCAAGGCACTCATCTTTCATTAAATATTCACCATTTTCATACAATAAAATCTACTTCATTCATTATTTAACACCCAATTTCACAACACAAGATTATATTTTACGCCTCTTTAAAAATAGAAAACACAATTTTAACACATTAAAAGCTTAAAATTCTAAGTTTACACACACACACCACATACACACTCAAATTCACTTCACCACAAGGCAACACAAGCGTAACACAAGGGTAACACAAGGGTCCAAAATGCATCCCCGATTGGATAGATATCAGTGCATTGTTCACTACACTGAGGGTCCTATCCTTTCCATCAATTTTTTGCACCTTGAACTGACACCAACTAAGGACATACTTGGATTGCTATGTGCGGATGACACCAAAGAAGAGACACAACCTCCAAAGTATGAGCAACTAGGTTGATGTAATGGACTCCTAACACCTAGAGTATGAACCTAAGCTTTGGTGCCATCTATAATGCCCTGCCACGTAACCCCAAAGGAAACTAATACATCAAACAAATAATGCAATTTTATTTATAAAAATAACTAACATGCAACATAATATTAACATTCAACACTAGAAAAGAAACTATACATGATCAACATATAAAAAATTCCCTTGGGGTTACACAACTGCATTACTTTTTGTTCAACATCTTTTACATTACATGATAGATACACATACACCAATAACCAGAAGATAATAACATGAACATGGACAATACATTAAAAATATGAAGATACATTGCTCAAGGTTTACATCAATAGAATGTTGCTTCCCAACATGAACTGGGAAGAGTACAACAAGGATGAATACATTTGGAATGTATGCATACAAAGTTCCATATCAAGATCCAACACTGGTACATCTCTGGTGTCACTGTACTTGATACATCTCTTCACAACTCGATCAATGGCTGAGGAACCAATGGAGTGCATAGCACGTTCCACCCGACCATGTGGACCTGAAGGCCCACTCCCCCTACTAGGAGATAAAAAGAAGGAACTCAACGAATACCATCAAGAAAGACAAGGTTTACGAGACTCCATGACATGAGCAACAATAACATAAGAGAAAATCCAGCACCAGAAAACACAAGATACAATCTGACACATGAAACAACCATCACAAGAAACATCCATGTCCAAAGAAATAAAGGCAACAAGGCAACATGACGAAAGCATTACATGGCAACAACTACTTCCAGCGGTACATGAACCACAAGAGGGGAACAACAAACATACAAGGTTGTTAAAGGGTGGAGTGTCATTGCATAGGTATCCATAGGTTATCCTGGCACACCCTTCCTAGGTTGTCGATTCCCATCCTGGGTTATCCTAGTAACCTCTACCGACCACTGGCCCCCATGCTCACTATGGGGAATCAACATACCTTGCAAGATTACTATGCAGAGGAAAGGTAGTTGATCTTGCCATTCCAGACCTTCCCACTCATCCCATGCCTAAACGAGCACTTGGGATAGTGAATGAGGCTACAATATCTGAGTTAATGTGTGAAACTACCCAAACCCCCTAATTAGTCATTTAAGTTATCACTTGATTAAACTCACAATGGGTTATCTTGGATTAGCCACTTTGGGCGTCGACCCCCACTAAGAGCCACTCCCCCAACTAATATCTTCCCATAATCACAAACAGATAGGCTAACTAGCACAACAATCAAAACCATGAAAATATGCACATAAATCAAGACATGCAACACCTCACACAAGATATCCATATAAAATAATTTCCATGGTGCAAGACTCAAACCCCCATAAACACAATCCAAATGTAAAGTCAACCATCATAAAAGAAACAAAACCATGAAACAATATAAAGCTCAAATAGATACTTCAGGCTTGATATGGTTTATCCAAGGTAGATCCTCCTTGATCGCCAGCCCCCATACCAAATCTTGCTAGTAAATCCATACCCCTCTAACCTCTGGAAGACTTAATCACTAACACAATAGTTTCCTCCATCGAAATGGCAACATTAACAAGATCTCAAATATTATAGTCAAACCAAAATTTTCAAATCAACAAGTGATGACATCACATCAAGATAGAACCATCAAAAACCACCCTTTAAATACATGAGTACAAGCTATGCATTAAGCCTTCAGAATATTAAACAATCAATTACATTGGATACTCGTTATGTCCTTACTAAGAGATAATAATGCATTAGGAAACATCCTCACAATTCCACTATCATACCTTAGCTAACAACCCTAACATATTCAAGTGCAACTCACAATATACAAATTCATCAACAAACTATAGTCCCACATTCACAATGTCCATCTTTTCCAAAACGTAATTAAAGATTATTCTATAAGCAAAGTTATCTTCTTAATTATTCATCAACTAATTCTTAGAGAACTTATAAATCAATTCTAAAGAAGAACAACATCCAATAACATAAATAAGGAGATCTAACCCAACATACTTAATCAACTCTTTTAATTATATAATTATGTCTAAATCAATGTTTCCTTATAACCATAAAATTTAACCAAGCTATCAATTAACTGAGCTTACTTGTACCTCTATATATCCAAATTTCTAGTCAAGAAAATAAGCTTCTTTAAATTAATTTTAAACTACACACTCCTTAAAACATTTATTCTAGAGTCAAACTAAAATAAACCCTTCCTTAATTCATATAAATTGTATTTCCTATAAGAAAATCTAACAACATAATAATATTGATCATTTAAGATCAAATATTGTTATGGTAACTATACTCGTTAATGCAAAATTAAGACACAAAGGTTCTAATTATTGTCTAAAAGTCTCAACATAAATGATGTTCCATATATATTTATATATATATAGATGTATTAAGAATCTATCTTAAACCCAGGTTTTAATAATCTTTCTTAATTGTTCCATTTAGCAAGAATACAGGAGTAATGTATATTTTTTTTTTAGAATTCAAGTCTAATTTGTTAATTGACAGAAGGGGAACGCTTTTGGCCCATCATGAGAGAGAGACGACAGAAGAAACAAGGGAAAGCAATGATTTAATGGACGCTTACAATATTAAGGAAAATGAGACGCGCGCATTCTTTAGTTACAGCATAGCGCAAGAATTATTAAATGTTTGCAAAACTCAGTATGCCTATATAAAATTATTCCATGAATTACTAGGAACAGGCAAAAGATAAAAATGCCTAATATCTTGCAAGGAAATCAAGGTATAAATAAGGACATTCTAATTATTCTCAAGGTTTAGCATAATAAACGAACGCCAACAAGATTACATTCATTACACAACGAAGTATTAGGGGTTAAGCCGTGGGTACAATGAATTGCAATGATATTATGTAACTAAGTATAAAGATTGAAGATATTCATTCACTAAAGCATATATCTTCAATCTCTAAGATTCACTTAATGTCCAGTGGCCTGAAGGAAAAAGTAGATAGAATTTCCATTACATTTGATAGATAGTTTCACCGCCTAAGAATAGAGTAAAACCATCTTTGGAGATATCGTTTGCCATATCCAATCTTATCCCCAGAATGCAGTCTACTGCTTAGAAAGTCTCTAAAAGAGGACAAGGGTGTGACCAAACAATTACTCCAAACAAAATTCACTAAGGGTTATTGGGGTGAATATGATAGATTACAATGAGCAGACAAGATGGGCAGCGATAAAGACAATGGTGAATCCTATGTGTAAATGAAAATCAATGCCCGTGCTTTCAAGGTAGCTGAAGGTTTGCACAGATCGAATAGCATCGATTTAGGAAGGAACAGCAGATGGAGAAATAGGGCGACAACCTTTATGAAGGGATAGATAACAACTCACAAAAATCGACCTATGACGTATTTGACTAGTAACATGCCAGTGACCAGATTCAGCCTATCATTCAGAGGGACTAGAGGCAGTGGCATGACTGACTTAAGAGCCTAAGTAACACAAAATTATCCATTGATCCTTGCTAACACTAAGGTTGTTAATGATAATGGGCCCGAAAATGCAACATGGGTTAGCTCCAAAGTATGCACTGATGTTTAAGACGATAATGAAGGCAAGGAAAAGCAACAAAAAACCTACAACTATGGTAAATGGAGAAGAGAACCAGGCATCTCCATCCACTGAGATGGTTATCTACGAAAATGAACATAATATTTCGGTTTCAAGAGAGCCGATGATTCAGGTTGATATGAAAATTGATGTTGTTCTTGTATATATGGCATCATGGTTCCATTTCATATAGCCACCATCGAGCGTGATACTAGCCAACAAGATGGAGGGAATTCTTATAAAAGGATAATTTCCAATATTTTGGGCATCAGCTTTAATGTCTGTTACATGCCAACATTGAAATCCCCTATCCTTAATTACACTAAGGAAATTCCTTTAGGTGCAAGGATTCAAAGCACATCAAATGATTAAATCCCAAGCTAGTGCAAAGCTAAATCCTTGAAGGATACGTACCATGAATATTACATAATATGGTTGCAATACCCAAATCCAAATTTTCACCCAAAGCGGAACCATATTTGACAAGGGACATTTAAAATTCAATAGCAAGTTTAGTGACTGTATTATGACTCCAAGTGAATCGAGGGACTGGCATGGTAACATGAAAAACTATAATTTATATGAGTTTAGATCACGAAGCACTTGGTATCCATTGGCTCAGACATGTTCGTTTTTCACTTTTTGACATAGATAGGCCTTCTCATCACCACTCGGGGAACTTGATTTGGTTTAAGCACATATGTTGAGGCATGAAAGAGATGATAGAAGTGAGGTCACATTTCACAATAGTGAAGACAAAAGGAATGGTACCCACCAGAATGTTATTACTGAAGCTCATAGAAGAAACAAAATTCAACTGTCTAAGCGAATCAGGAAGATAGCCCGATTGCATATTGCAGTTCAATCTACCTTTTCAAAAGGACACAACCTCCTGTATCAGGTGGTAAGAATCACACAAAGGAATGGCATTTAGTTGTATATCTATTCTGATATCCTATTCATTGGTTCCCTAGATAGTTTTATGGGAAATTGATAAAGTGTAAGCAGAAACCAAATTAATGGTGGGTTCAATCTGAAAGAAGATGAGAAATCACTCAAACTCCTCTAAAGGTAAATGTTGATAGCAGAGGAGGGTCTTAATTAAGGATATTCACAAGATCTATGTTCATTACTTTCCATATAAAGTATTCCTTCAACATCAATTTTTCTATTAATATACTGTTGAATCAAGATAGAATTTTAAACTGAATTACAATAAAGGTTTAGATCTAACCTTTCAAGAAGTGAACATCGATCACTCAAAAATTTGGGACTTCTATAGGGAATGAGATTGCTATAGAGGTGTGTAAGATGTTGTTGTTCTAAACTTTCCAACACTTGAGGTGACCATAAAGGGAAGGCTCTCGCCATTTGAGATATTGCATCAGAGATTGAATTTCTCGACGTATCCAATATTGAAACCAATGATCACCCAATGAAAAAAATTGAATACCAATCTCAGTATGGCATTTGTGTTGTAGCTTCCACTAGCGCAGCCACCATTCATATGGGAACACCTTCGACTAATAGAAAAATTGAGAATCCACACTGTAATCCCTATGTATTTATTCATACCATCTCCAAAAAGATGTCATTCTTGCCCACTCATTATTATTATTTTTTCTAAAATTGGTTTCCCTCTCCTGAAGTGCGGTTACAAAAACCGTTATATTGATTATCAACCTTTTGGTATGGTGCATGCAACCAATAGCACAAGTAGAAAGGTATCTCTCCTTAATGAGGTATGGTGAGTCACATTATTCACTTATTCTTTGTTTCAAGAAATAACTTCCTTAATAAATACCGTTTCTCATATCAATATATTTTATAATGATAAAGTTTATATTTATTTATTTATATTTACATAATAACTTATCATATATAGTAATTGAGATAGTCTTTAACTCAATATATATATTTATATTCCTATATGAATCAGCATCAATTAAACACATACACCGAATGGTATTTAACTGTTTATCAAGAAAATTAACTATTCATCGAAATAAAATGAAATGCAATGAATCATATTTTGACAAGCCAAATATCAAACCACTTTTGATCACAGAACACGGTCAAAAGCAAACATGGAGGGGCACTACACCCCGTGTTAGGAGATGACAAGAAAGACCCACAACCAAATCAGTTCCTGAGTGAACAATGACAAACAAGATCCACGACAAGAGCAACAATAAACACAAGACTACATCCACTTCCAAAGGTTCAAGCACAACAAGAGGGGAACAACAACATACAATGTTGCTAAAGGGTGGAGTGTCATCACATAAATTTTACATGGATTACCCAATGTGGATCTTCATAGGTTATTGACCCCCTACTTGGTTAAACCCTGATAACCTCAACCAATCCTCAGCCCCCATTCTCACCCATGCAGGATCAACATACCTTTCAAGAGGACTGTAACACAATTGACCTTTTCCATTACAAGCCTTCCCACTCATCCCAAGCCTAAATGAGCGCTTGGGCCATGAGTGAGGCTACATTATCTGAATTGATGTGACAAACTACCCAAACCCCCCTAATTACTTATTAGGTTATCATTGATTAAAGAAACTATCAATGAGTTACCCGTATGCCACTTTGTGCATTGACCCCCATTGAAAACCACTCCCCTACTAACAACAAATCTCAAATTCATAGACTAGGTAAGCCCACTTGCACTAATACTTCAAAGTAAATGACTTCCCAGTGCAAGGCTAAACCCACAAAAACACAATCCAAGTATAAAGATCAACCATTACCCAAATGACAAAGTCATGAATCCACCCACTTTCAGGTGAAGCAAAATAGAACTCATGAAAATTCTCAAGGCTTGATATGGGTTACCCAATGTGGATCCTCCTAGATTGTTGGCCCCCATCCGGGTTACCCAAGAAGCCTCACTGGATTCCCGACCCCCATACCAACTTATGAAAGTCAAAACCATACTCCCCTCAAACCTCTGGAAGACTCTCAAATTGCTAACAGAATGGTTTCCCATTGAATTGGCTACAATCCATAATTTACAAACCCATAGTGTGGAAGAACGAGGGTTAACATCATAGCAAGGCCTTCAAACTCAACAAAACTGACATAATCCCCTCAATACAAAACCAAACTCAAGATCAAATCCTCTCAATGACCATTAGGCACAAATGGGATCCCACTTACAACCATAACCAAAATCAACATATATTCCAAAAATTTATACAATTCCCAATAAACAATATAGCATTCAATCAAGCAACCCTTACATCAAGAACATGATTACTCCATAGAACAAAATCATTTCCACATTGAACAACAATCAATTCAATTCATTCATGGGAGAACATTATAGTACCATTTCTAAAACTAATTGCATAAACCCTAACTCTTCTTACTAAACCATTCACATAATAATACTCAAATGTCCATTATAACTATTAATCTAATTTTCTAATTCTTTTACCTACTCAATCGATTAACTAGCCTATACACCAATATTCTAATATAATAACTTTAATATATATACATATATAATATTTTAAACTATAAAATAGCAACACAAGGATTGAAAGTATGCAAGTATTCTATTTACATAATCAATGCAACCATGAAGTCCACATGAATTAACAATTCATCCATAAAATGATTATAAAAGAAAATTAACATTAAAAGGATAGTCTAATTCCATCAAATAGTACATTACAAACAAAAGTACTCAACTATAATAGTTAAATACTCAATTTACCAAGAGAATTACAATTTGAGAAATAGCCACTTGTAAATGAAATCAACAAGCAATAGTCACTCAATTAATACTCCTATTCATTTATTTAATAACCTTTTTGTTGATCTAAGTATTAACAAATCACTTATTTATTATCTTATCAAAAGTGATGTCTTAAACTATGCTCTTATAGATTACTACTTTATGATTCTTTATGAATATTAAGTAGGTAATGGGTTAATTCTAGTTAAAATTTTCTTTAATAATTAAGTTAGACAATTGATAACCAAACATTATTAACTTGTGTAATTGAAGGTAAATAAAGATCTCTTAATTATTAAATAGAGTACTAAATGAATACCTAATAGTTAACTTGTGAATAAGATATTTAAATTCAATTATAAATTAAACAATTTTTACTCTATAATACAAAAGGGTTAACGAGTAGGACAATGATTTAATTAAATACTAACTATACTATTTACTAGTTCAAAATAATCAACATTTAAATACTCAATTTTCTAAATTGAATCCTTATCATCATTAACTTTTCCCATCTAATTTTCTTTCTCTAACTAACATTTAAAGCTTCCTTCACTTACCGAGAACTCATTTTAAACAATTATAATTATTTCAAATTCTCCTTTCCATTCCTTCTTAATTAGTTTCCCAAATTATTTTTCTTAGTATTCAACTAACCATAAGCTAAACTACTTACAACTCAATATTTCCAATTCATTATCAACTATAATAATTTATTTTAAAAAAATACTAAATTATTCTTTTCTAACCTTTAACTACACTAGCCCCTTTTCTAACTCATGACCATGATTCATATATACATGCGAATACAAAATAAGCAAGTAGATTTCATTATTCCGAACTATGAAATACAAATTATATCGAATTGCCAAAATACATGAACAATGAAATGGTGAAAACATGGACAAGGCAAGTGAAATGTTTGACAAAATTCCACCAGAGATGTCTTTGTATAGAATGAAATGTGGTGATTATAGAATGTGCACAAACATGGATTTTGCAAGGAATCTCTCAAAATATTTGAATTAATAAAGAACTCCTTAACACATCCTAACATTACAAGCTTTGCTTGAGTTCAAGGTGCCCATAGTCAAGCAGGTTTAGTGGATGAGGGATGCCCATACTTCACCCACCGGTAGCCCTTAGATTGAAACAAATACAGAATGTGGGAACATAGACAAGGTGTGTGAACTGTTTGATGGAAAACCTCAAAGAAATAAGGACTCAGGCAAAGTGTGAAAACTGTTTGAAAAATTTCTTCAAGGAATGCAATGATTGCAAAATATGCACAACATGAATTTGTTGAAAATGATTAAGAAAATTTCAAGAAAATGCAATTTGGTAGGTGTAAAGCCTGATACACAACCTTAGCCAGCCTCCTAACTGCTTGTGCCAAAATGAAAGCTTTGAGACAGGTTATGGGCGTCAAACAAAGTAAGAAGGATAGAGGAATTTGTCAGATATTGTAGCTGCAATGGCCCTGGTAGACATGTATACAAAGTGTGGAAGCACAGACTAGGCTCTTCAACTATTTGAGAAAAGGCTTCAAAGAAATATGATCTCGTGGATTGTGATGATAGAATATAGCACATAAAGGCTTATATTAAGAGCAAAGAAACTTTCGTGCAAGAGAAGTTGGTTAGATTCAAGTATAGGGTTACAGGTTTTAAGCGAACTCACAATATTCAATATCAGCTTAAATTCCAATTGCAACTCAAAATCAAAAGCAACCAAGGAAACGCAGGGCAATATCCATGTGATCCCCTCCGCTTTCTTCCCTAAAACAACAATCTCCTTAACCAACCTATAAAATGTGCATGCCTCAATGGCATATGATAGATTGAACAAGAATCAATGAAGATAATAGTGTTGGGAAAAGGTGTGTTGTACACCTTGCATTATGTATTTAATATAATTATTCTTGGGGCCACTTAATGTTGCATGTAACATTGGCACATAAGTTAAATTGATAAAATGTAATTATTTAATATTGGGGAAATAATAAATAAAGCACCCAATATTAAATAACTGGAAATGGTTTGTAATCTCATAGTTATTGTCACATGGTTTTTTGCAATACCACTTAGTGGTTTTGTGGGAGCTTGCTTCTATAAAAGCAACCATAAAGGTAGTTATTGTGAGAGATGCAATTTTGCATGATTAGCTTTGGTTAGCATTTGTGAGGGTTTGAAGCATGGCAGAAGATGTGTGGTTGCATGCTTGTTCGCATGGATTGCTTGGAGAGAGCTTGTTCTTCAATGGTGTTCATGGAGACTCAGAAGATGTATTGTAATCTTATTGCTGAATAATACATAAGAGATGGATGCTTTTGGAGGTTGGGTTTTTTCCCTCTTGAGGGTTTTCCCAGGGCATATCTTGTGTCATATTTTCATGGGTATGTTGTCTATTCTCTTGCATGTGGATTCTAAATACTTAGATGCATAGATTTCTTTATGGGTTATGTGGAAATTGTCTTTAACTGGCTGCAAGTTTCCAACAAGTGGTATCATAACTTTGGTTGTGGTTGTATAACCCTTGGATGAGAATAATCTTGTTTAAGTTTGAATCTATGCATTGCATGTGAGAATCAAATACATGGCAGGATATGAAAGTTTTGTAGGTTGTTTATTGCAGATCTGAGGGTTTTGGGTTTGCTAATTAAATGGGTAGTTTGTGAATCTGGGATGTGAGAAATTTTGGGTGAAATAGGTTTCTTGGTTTTGTATTCAAATGAGGGTTTTGGCGGTGAGCTTTCACAGATGATCTTCTAGCCTAAAATAGACCTCATGGTTGAGTTCGGGTTGGCCGAGACATAAAAATTGATATATAATTCAACCTATTTCTGATACTGTGAAAAATTGCAAAAAAAATTGTGCCCATGCCCAGATCGTACAGATGTCAAAAATAATATTAAAAAAAAAGAGATTATTTTCCGTCGCCATTAAAACTCGTACGTGCACAAATAAATAAAATAAAATTATAAATCAAAAATTTGATTTGAAAAGTTTTATTTTGAAAAAGATTTTTTGAAAAAAAATATAAATAAAACTTTGTGGAGGGGCCGAGGCCACCCCCTACCTCCCTTCGTCAGCTGTCAGCCTGCGCTGACAGGCTGCCGACGGTACCATAAGGTACCGCCAACTGTCCTGTCGGCGGACTGACCGCTGGCAGGGCTTGGTACAGTCGCCGGCAAGGCTGGCAACTGTCCATCTCTTTAGGAAAAGGCTATGTAGCCCCCAAAATGACATGGTAAGGGGGCTGGCATCCATCCATGGCCATAGACTCGTACGGTAGAACTGTCAGCTACTGTGGCCAGGAAGTTTTGATTTTCACGCCTGTTCGTAGGCTGCCGCTAGGGGAAAGCAAGTGGGCGCAGGTCTGTCATCCTCGACCGCCAGCATCCACCAAGTTGATCAATTTCGCCTAAATTTCCCATTGTTTTTTCTCACCGCTTGCAGTAAAATGTAAATTCACCCTAATGCAAACTCCATCCTGCACGCTCTTACACGCTTGATTATAAATAAAGATATTATTTATTTTTAATAAAATCATGAAATTTGTATGTTTGAAATAGTAGTTTATGTTGTTTTCAAATGAATAGTGGTTAATTATTATTTTTTAAATAATTATGAAAATATAAAGAATGCAATGTGTTTTATGTCTATATTTAATATTTTTTTTATAAGTATTTATTTTAAATATTTTTATTTATTAATAAATTATTAATTTTACAATATAATTTTTTGGAAAAGTTAGTAAATTTTTTTACTAAGTTAAAATGATTAGAAGTTGTTATGTTCATCTTTCAATGTGTATGTTTATTAAACATTAATATATAAAAACTACATTAAATAAATGATAATTTGTGAATATAACATATATATATATATAACTTATTAAGAAAAAATAGAGACAAACTAAAAATGAAAAATATTATTTTGTTTCATGTTTAGAGTAATTTTACATTACATTTATATTAAAAAATAAGATTTATTATTTTATAATTAGTCAAAATTAATTTTTAATTGTTAAATAATAAATTATATTATATTTAAAAATAGTTAATAAAGAGTTGTTTTTTATGATTTTGAAATTATCAAAAAAAAATTTAAAAGATAGAAAAGAAAATATAAATAACAATTACTTAATCAATATATGATAATTGAAAAATCAATAAGTAAAACTAGAATTTTAATGGTGTTTATGTTTTTGAATATCTAAATAATTTGGGGTTGGGGCCCTAGCTTGGTTGGCCAAATCTTTCCTATAGCAGGAGGTTGGTCACAAGTTCTAGTCTCCCCCACCCCTGTGGTACCGGAGGGTGTGTCGCACCAGTGCCACTGGTCACGTTAAAAAGTTTACCAGGTGCACTACAATTTATACGGGGTCGCGCTACCCGATTCCTGCAGTCTAAAAATATATATATATATCTATATAATTTTAAATTTATTTTATTAAACAAAATTGAAATCTTTAATCTAATTGTGCATGGGAAATTTGAAAATTGACCTATTTTTTATTTTTTCTAATCTTATAGTTTTATAGTTTATTTTCAAAATACTATTATTTATTCATCTTTACTCTTATTTCTTGTATCTTAAGTTGTTGCTATTTAAGTGGTCATATATTTTTGCTCATTCACTATTATATTTAGTTGCATTTTTTATGATTTGTTTATGTTTTCTCTCATTTTTTATGGTTATTTATTTTCCTTTTTCTAATTTGTTCCTCTATCCTTGTGCTTCCTTCCCCTCTCTTTTTCCTCTCTTTTTATCTAGTGTTAGTTGCAATCAATCATTTTTTTGTCCTCTTGTAACTATACAACTAAGATTTAGTGGTATTCCATATTCCACCAAAATTTATTCTATGCTTATCTAGGGAGTGCCACCAAATGCTTAATGCAATTTAAATTAAGAAGATGTTTATAATAAATAAATTCTAAACAATTTTATGCAAATGAAATGATTATGCATTGATGAAAAGACGCTTAGAATAACCAATCCTAAACAACTTAATGCAAAAAATTGATTACAGAACGATGAAAAGATGCTTAGAATAAAAAATCCTAAACAACATAATGGTATTTTGATAGAGAAATGGTCACATGTTATTATAAAACAATCATATCGCTTTTATGTATAAAAATCAATATACAATATAATTTTTCCTTATGTGCATGTTTTCCAACTTTCAACATTTAAATTTGAATATATATATTCACTTTAGAATGGTTGAATTATAAATAATAACATGTAATAGATTTATTTCTTGCAATCTTACTTTCTATGATGACTAAAAATCAATATACAACATAATTTTTTCGTGTGTGCATGTTTTCAAGCTTTAAACATTTCAATTTGAATGTATATTCATTTTAGAATGGTTGAATTATAAATAATATTTTATCTATTTCTTGCAATTTTACTTTTCATGATGGTAGTCATAGTTAAATATATGATTGTCTTATAATAACATGTGACCATTTCTCTATCAAAATACCATTATGTTGTTTAGGATTTTTTATTCTAAGCATCCTTTTGTCATTTCATAATCAGTTTTATTTGCATTAAATTGTTTACAATTTGTTATTCTAAGCATCTTTTCATCGTTCTATAATCATTTTTTTCCATTAAGTTATTTAGGATTGGTTATTCTAAGCGTCTTTTCATCAATGCATAATCATTTCATTTGCATAAAATTGTTTAGAAATTATTTATTATAAACATCTTCTTAATTTAAATTGCATTAAGCATTTGGTAGCACTCCCTAGATAAGCATAGAATAAATTTTGGTGGAATATGGAATACCACTAAATCTTAGTTGTATAGCTACAAGAGGACAAAAAATGATTGATTGCAACTAACACTAGATAAAAAGAGAGGAAAAAGAGAGGGGAAGGAAGCACAAGGATAGAGGAACAAATTAGAAAAAGGAAAATAAATAACCATAAAAAATGAGAGAAAACATAAAAAAATCATAAAAAATGCAACTAAATATAAGAGTGAATGAGCAAAAATATATGACCACTTAAATAGCAACAACTTAAAATACAAGGAATAAGAGCAAGATGAATAAATAACAATATTTTGAAAATAAACTATAAAACTCTAAGATTAGAAAAAATAAAAATAGGTCAATTTTCAAATTTCCCATGCACAATTAGATTAAAGATTTCCATTTTGTTTAATAAAATAAATTTAAAATTATTTAGATATTCAAAAACATAAAGAACACCATTAAAATTCTAGTTTTACTTATTGATTTTTCAATTATCATATATTGTTTAAGTAATTGTTATTTATATTTTATTTCTATCAATTTTTTAATTTTTTGACAATTTCAAAATCATAAAAAACAACTCTTTATTAACTATTTTAAAATATAATCTAATTTATTATTTAACAATTAAAAATTAATTTTGACTAATAAAATAATAAATCTTATTTTTTAATAAATGTAATGTAAAATTACTCTAAGCATGAAACAAAATAATATTTTTCATTTTTAGTTTGATTGTGGATTAATTACAAATATTTCATTCAATTATATTCTTCCTAGATATGTTTTGTAATTAAAATTGAATTAGAAAAAAAAAGACTTGTAAAGATATACAATCAACATATTTTTAGGTTTCCAACTTTATTCACCAATTATCATTTATTTAATGTAGTTTTATATATTAATGTTTAATTAAAATACACATTGAAATATGAACATAATAACTTCTAATCATTTTAAATATTTAAAAATTGAAAATTTGACATCATTTTACAAATTATATGACTTATCTTATAAAAAAATTATTTAATCATTTTAACTTAGCAAAAAAATTTACTAACTTTTCCAAAAAATTATATTGTAAAATTAATAATTGATTAATAAATAAAAATATTTAAAATAAATACTTATAAAAAAAATTAAATATAGACATAAAACACATTGTATTCTTTATATTTTCATAATTATTTAAAAAATAATAATTAATCATTACTCATTTGAAAACAACATGAACTACTATTTCAAACATACAAATATCACATGATTTTATTAAAAATAAATAATATATTTATTTATAATCAAGCGTGCAGGAGTGCAGGATGGATGGAGTTTGTATTAGGGTGAATTTACATTTTACTGCAAGTGGTGAGAAAAAAACAACGGGAAATTTAGGCGAAATTGATCAACTTGGTGGAGGCTGGCGGTGGAGGACGGCAGACCTGGGCCCACTTGCTTTCCCCTGGCGGCAGCCTACGAACGGGCGTTAAAATCAAAACTTCCTGGGCACAGCGGCTGACAGTTCTACCGTACGAGTCTATGGCCATGGATGGATGCCAGCCCCCTTACCATGTCGTTTTGGGGTCGGATAGCCTTTGCCCACCTCTTTTATGGGGTAAAAATATTTTTTAAATAAAGTTTTTATTTATTTATTAAATTTGTACATTATTAAATCCGCCATTTAATTGTAAATTCCACCGAATATTCTTTAAGGGCCATGCAAATTTTTGCATGTAAAATAAATTTAATTATTTTGAAATTCTATTTTGGGTCCGCCACTTAAGGAGCAGCGCCGCCCGGGTGGGGTCGTCGCCCAGCCACCAGGGATGGCTGCTTTTATTTTTGCTTCAGGTGCAAACTACAGTTTTATTTCGAAGGGGCATAACTTTTGCTCAAATTGTTTGTTTTTTGACTTCTTGGATTCGTTGGAAAGCTGACTCAGAGATCTATGCTATGGTGATAGATATTTTTCTAGATTCTATAGTTTTGACAGTGTTTTTCTTGTTCAAAGTCAGATGTCTTTTTTGAGCTTCGAGAGGTGATATCGGGTGCATACGGAGTCGGATTTTTGACTTTGAATAGTCAATAGAAAGCTTGTTCAGAGCACTATACAGTGGATCAAGTTTGGAGATATTTTGGCATGGTTTATTTGTTGTTATTTTTTATCTAAGTTGTATATGGGTCTCTTTGATTATGGTGATACTGTGAGTTTATGGATGATTGAATCTTGGAGATTTGATGTTGGATTCATTGTATGCTCAGTTGTATATCTCAGATTATTCTATTTTTGACATGGTTATCAGTATATGGTTGGATTTATATGCTTCATTGATATATCTACAAGTTGTGCAATGTTGTAGGCGGTCTATACTTAGATGTTGCATTTATGACTTGGATATGGGTTGTCTTTGCCCATTGATATTTCAATGTTGATGAATGTTCAGTTTTGGTGGCTTAGTTTAGTCACTTGGTTTGCTGGTTTTGTTGTCATGTTAAGGAGATGAGATGGTATTACCAGGTACAGTCATGATATGAGATATATGTAGTTGACTATGATTATGCAGATATGTGGACACGGTTGGGTTGAGTTGTTACATTTGGTGGTGATCATGGTGTCATGGATGTTTCTTGTGTTTTAGAGACTTTGGCATGTCATGATGGTTTATGCAGGTGCATTGTTGGTGGTGTTGGATTGGTTCCTGATTATGGTTGTGGCGGTGTATCTTTGTGGTATGAGGATTATGGTTTTACTTTTCCTTTTGGGAGCTCTTGTTATATTTGAGTTCTTTGATTGTGTGAGGGCCTTTCATTGATCTTCATGAGGAGATTGTTATCATGATGTCATGGATAGCTTGATTACACTTTTCAGTGGGAGCTTTTAACAGTGATGGTTTTGGCGGTGATGGATATGTTTATGATGGTTTGGCGGTTGTAGGTATCTTCTTGGCTTGGAGATTATGGTTCTATTTTTTATGTTACTGACATTTCAGTTGTGTGTGTAGACTTAGATGATCTTCATGGAGAGGATGGTTGTCATGATGCCATGTGTTCAATTTGGTATCACAGTTCAGTGGGAGTTGTTGGCAGTGACATGGATGCATTATTTGGTAAGGTTATCTCCATGTGATTGGAGATATGGTTTCTTGGTTTAGAGTATATTTGTTATGGATGTCATGGTTTACTCTTGATATGCATTTAAAGTTTGACATATTACATGCTCTCTTGAGACCAGGATGTATATATATATATATATATGTTATGGTGCATGTGATCTCCTATAAGAAGATGGTTAGATCATGATGTCATGGTTATGTTCTTGATTCGTGATTGGATATATGACATTGATCTTGTGTGGTTCTCTTGGTATTGGGTACATTGAAATTTGCTTGATTACTTCATGATGGTGCTATATTGCATTTGGAGTTTGGCATGGATTGGTTGGTTACAGGTACTCATGGATACTTGGAGACATAGGTGAGCCTTTAGTTCTCTTATGATTAGAGACATGTGTTGAGATGGATACTCTTGATGAGATTTCAACAGGGAGTCTGAGGAGCCTACACCTTGGTTGGACATGAGTTCAACATAGACCTATGAGGAGAGTGTTTTTGGATGAGTCATGATGACTTGGATTTCTTGGAGGATCATTCTCATTCCCCACTCTTGATTTACTCGGCAGTTTCACTTGAGAGGTATTGCCCATTGTTACTTTCAGGTGCTTTGTTTTTTATGCTTTATCTTCTCATGCATAAGAATCTTGAGCTATGGATATATGGTTTTGGAGGGTTCTTTTGAGGAGTGTTGGCATGTTTATCTCCTTATGCATTGTGATTACACTCATTGATGTTGAGTTTAGGAGATGTATTGGGCTTATTTCCTTCATTGGGAATGGATTTAGTTTGTTCTTGTTTGGCTTGAGAAGCTTACACCCATGTTGATTACATGATACATATGTAATGTTTGATCTTGGAGATTGAATGTTTGGGTGTTGTTATGGCTTTTCTTTTGGGGTGTTGTAGAGGAGATCATACTTGACATAGTTGGATTTTAGAGGTGTATGTAGGAGATTTTTCTTATAGGTGATTGATATACAGGTTTGGATATCATTGTGGATGATTCCTTGTTACTACATGATGTAGTTTACACTTTCTATATGATGTTATTGGTAGACTTGGTATGCCTTGATCTTTTTCAGATTTGCATTACCCATACTTTGGATGTGTATGTCATTCTTTGATAGATTTTGCACATGGAGTTTATGATTGTAGTTTATGGGTGTATATGTTTATGGCATGAGCTTACTATGTTTTGTATACCTTGGAGGTATGGAAAGTTGGATGTATTGGCACTTGTTGTGGGTGTTATTTCAGCTTTGGGTTTGTGTATCTTGATAGCTCCTAGTGCATATTGATACTTTTGGATGAGCACTTGATTCCATGATGGTATATGTGGCTATATGGATTGTTCATTTGATCCATGTTTTGAGGTTACTTGTTCCCTTTATGCAATGTATACAACAAGTGGGAGAATGTTGGGAAAACGTGTGTTGTACGCCTTGCATTATGTATTTAATGTAACTATTCTTGGGGCCACTTAATGTTGCATGTAACATTACACATACAAATTGATAAAATGTAATTATTTAATATTGGGAAAATAATAAATAAAGCACCCAATATTAAATAAAGGGACATGGTTTGTAATCTCATAGTTATAGTCACGTGGTTTTGTGCAATACCACTTAGTGGTTTTGTGGGAGCTTGCTTCTATAAAAGTAACCACAAAGGTAGTTATTTGATGATGATGTAATTTTGCATGATTAGTTCTAGTTAGCATTTGTGAGGGTTTGAAGCATGGCACAGGATGTGTGGTTGCATGCTTGTTCGCATGGATTGCTTGGAGAGAGCTTGTTGCTTCTATGGTGTTCATGGAGACTCAGAAGATATATTGTAATCTTATTGCTGAATAATATATGAGAGATGGATGCTTTTGGAGGCTGGATTTTTTCCCTCTTGAGGGTTTTCCCAGGATATATCTTGTGTCATATTTTCATGGGTATGTTGTCTATTCTCTTGCATGTGGATTCTGAATACTCTAAATGCATAGATTTCTTTATGGGTTATGTGGAAATTGTTCTAATTACTGCAAGTTTCCAACAATGGAAAGGTATTGGTGAAAATACATTAAGAGGCTATGTAAAGAATCAAAAAGGGAAGATATGAGTATGAAAGAGTGTGGAATAATATGAACTATATATATATAAGGAAATCTAGAAGATATATGTGATATATATATGGATGAAGCATGATGAATAAACTATAAGACATGTGTAAGCCATAAAATTATATGAATAAATGATGTTATGGACATATATATAAATTTATGCAATTTATTATAATTTGGTTTATACTTATTACATATCTAAGTTTTGTAGTCTAGTTAGTTAGGATACTCAACTCTCACCTGAGAGACCTAGGTTCGAGTCCTGGAAATGGAACCAATGTTAGAAAAAGAAAGAGGGGAATACAATCCAAAGATTTGAACCCTAATATCTCTTATGTAGCCAATTTATACCCCAGAGGATAAGTGAGAGAAAAGAGTAATTGTGGAAGGGAAACTAGATTAACATACATTTCTCATTTACTCACCATAAAAAAATATCATTCATTCATAAAACATATAGATATTAATCCTTATATCTTTGCATATATTATAATGTATCAATTACAAAGGAAAGTATTAGTCTTTGCTTGTATATATATATTCTTCTTCACATATCTTCTTATATCTATTACATGCATATATTTATACATTCTCTTAGAGATATGTGATCCTTATGAAAAACATCTTATTTGGCTTCCTATGTTAGCCTCAAGTTCCACATATCATATGTTAGAGCTTGTGGTAGGATTTGGCATTACTTTGTGACCCTGATAACAACCCCAAGCTTCAACCTTAAGAGCATATTAGGGATTCTCCTCTAAAAAATGAGAATGGATGAATCATAAGAATAATTGAAGGACAATTCATAATCCTAGAGCTAAAGGTGTTGGTCCTTTGGCATCAAGTTTCAAATTCTAGCAAAGTGAATGAAGTTAGTTCTTCACAACCCATTAGAAAGTCTTCATAGGTGGTGAATAAACCTTGATTTAATACACATTTCTCCTATTAGTCTTCCTCACCAACTACTTTGCTATATTCTCATCTAAATTTCTCCCACTTTCATAGCCTATCTTGTGATATTGGAGGATGGGTAGTACTCTTTTTATTGTATCATGACTCAAGGATTTAGTATGCATGAATTTTCCTTTTAAAAAATTAATGCATTAACCTAATATTATATGAGATGAAATTTACCTTATATTTGATATTTATAACATAAACATGAGACCCATAATGACCCCATGATTCACCCAAACTTACAGCTTGATGGCTGTGCTAAATGTGTTAATAATGAGTTGTGCATCTAACCATCTAACACAAGGGTGTTGCACTTATGCACTATACTTTTGAATATCCTCAAAAAAGTGAGAATTAACTAACTAGGTTCATCTTGATTCTCAACTTTGTAAAAGAATTGTTTCCATCAAGAATGTTTAGGTTGATCCAATAGAATTCATACACATAAGAACAATTAACTTAGACTAGTTTAATGATGATATTTTCAGGATTATGTAATTTGAAATAATAAAATATATAAATATAGATTAAATTTGGTAAATAAATGGTACTTATCTTTGTGACCGGATAATTAATATAATATAGATATGGTGTTGAAATGTGAATTCCTTGGGATTAGAAACATAATATTATAGTTTATGATTTACATTGAGATTATAATATTTTGTTTTCTTTGTGAAAGGCTTGGCATGGGGATTGTGGTCAAGTTTATACTCATAGAAATTTTGTATATCTATATATTTGATTTGATTGTCTATACAAATTTTCTTATCTACTCACTTAATTCGGGTCTCTAAATATTTTCCCTTTTCATGTACATGGGGATTGATAGTATTTAAGCATGCCTAGGATTGTTGTTAGTGTTGCAAGGGGAAATGTTCTACTAGGTAAACCCTTAAAGAAATTAATTAAATAATCAAAGACACCAACCTCCAATCAGTCATATGCTCCTAATATGATTGTGTGGGTCTATATTTATTTCGTCACACCAATTGAAATGTAATGTGAATGATATGCCTTAGAATATTAGGATGAAAGATAATGAGATAAGATGTGTAAATAGATTTATTGAATTTCTTTAAATATAATAATATAGCAATAAATCACACAAATGGCCTTTGATAGGAAATGAAATGGTCAGATCCAACCAAAATTTGAATTCAAAATGTTTACTTCCATAACTGTGGGGTTTTATGTTTAGTTTACCCTTAGTAAGAGTCAACAAAAATCCAAATTTTAAAGGGTCAATTCTATACAATAGGCTCAACCTCATGACCATATTATAATTGACCTTGAAGATAAAAAAAAGAGGATAGATCAAGCTTGGTGATAGCTTGTGGATATAATTGACCTATTTTTTCTCATTCCTCTATAGTTGACCATATGTCATCCACTTCTACACATGTTCCCACACATTGGCATTTATTATGACTATCATGCCAAAACATTCATTCCTTGCATTGAAATTAGAATTTTATCTTGAGTCAATCTCCTAATGCAAGATCAATATCACATTACATGAAAATGAACATTTAATTTATACATTTTAAATTCAAAAAATTTCAACTCCCACCATTTTATTTCTACCATGAGCCAACTTGGTACATATTTCTTGTGATAATTTATATGTACTGGTATTTAGATATGCCTATTTAGACATTAATTAGCATTTGAGAATCATCTAGTAATTGGTGAAATCATAAAAGCATATAAAGATGGGTCATTGTAGGAACACTTCAATTAGAGAACTAAAAAGAATTTATCTACATCAAAAATCATGTCAGGGTGCTGCCACAATTGTGGTTTACACTTTTCAGGAGATCCTGATTTTTGCTGAAATCACATATTTTTAGAAAATATAATGATCTAAGCCTTGAAAAGTTCCATTTAAAGGATTCTAATTGAATAGGGTTTCATCAAACCACCTTAGACCAAGCCCCCTTGGATAGAACCCCGCTAGTTTTAAACCATACCTATGATGAAGTCTCCTTTACAACTATCAAAATGTTGATAAAAAACCAATTTTGATTTACCTTTTGGGGGATCAAATGAATTAATTTAAAAATTTATTTTTTCTAAGTATGTAGTCCTTATTATAAGCTTCAAAAAAGTATAATTTTAATTAAATTAAATTTTATTATTATATTTATTTTTTATTTCTTATGAACATAGGTTTTCACCCAAAATCAAGTTCTTGTTTTGCACATGTGGAAAAATAGAAGATTATCATTTTATTGTTTTGAAAAATGTGAGTGCAATCTTATATTGATTCCTTTGATCCAACAAAAAAAAATTGAATTTTGATACATACCCAAAAAATTCTACGATTACATACTATGCCTATGTCTAAATTATAATTAATTTGACTTAAAAACTTGATTAAAGAAAAAATATTCAATAAAAAACTATCTAACCAAGTGGAAGCGCTAGATATCAGAGTTATAAATCTAAATTTGAAAGAATTAGAATTGTATCCTTCATGGAAAAAAAAATATGTGTTATACGGTGAGCGTCACTTTTTAAAAATGTTGTTTTTTGAAAAAAACTAGTTTTTGAGGGAGATAGAAAAAGAAGTGCAATTTGATTCCAAAATTTTTGAAAAAAATATATTTAGAATCTATAGATAAAATGACACGAAACTCTAGTTTGAATCATCTTCAAATTCCTCAAGGTTTAGCCGCTATAGGTGCCTGAAAGTGAAGATTTAGGTTAAAAAACATTTCGCTATTCAGCTTGGCTAAACATTGTAAACCACTATTATTGTGGGATGCACTGTGATACTTGAATGCATGTATACTATTTTCCAACATTTTCCAACGTTTTAAAGTTTTTCATTCAAGGGATTTGGCCTAGGATAACGATCTAGTGGCCTCTCCTCAAGTTATTTTTAAATACTACTAGTGTCCTTGATATTTAGCAAGAAGCATACTTTAAGGTAACTAAAGAATAGAGTTGTGAGGTTTACAAAATAAAATCTATAGGTCCAAAAATAAATTTGTATCATTAATCCAAGCATAGTTCTAAATCTACACAAAATCTATGATAATGGGTATACATAAATTACCTATTCTTCCATACCAAAGAATTAGTATCTACACTAGATTAAATCTATTCATCCACATCAATTCCAAAGACAAGTACCATATTTTTTCTCATCTACTTTCCTAAAATAGCATTAATTGTTTGGTTATAGATTCCTAGCTACTACATTAACTAGTCCAATCTGATTTGTGCCTGTATGCATTTGATTTTATTAGTGTGTATTAAGCCTAGAGCTTTGGTGTAGTCACGATGAGGGGGTCTTATCAAACAACCCAATCACACAACCAAAATAATAAATATCTACTTCAAATAATAAAATTTAAATATTTATTCATATGCCAGATTTAATTACTCAAGATTACAATAAAATTAATTCAAATAAATAATTTTATAATTCAAATCACTAGCCTTCTAAAAGAATTTGTCTTCAAAATATCCCAATCAACATACCTAAAAATCCTATATAATCAAAAATTCTTCTCCATCAAACTTTGAAATTCATGTTTTTCCCCCTTTCAAACCCCTAGGAATGCCATCTTCCCTCTTAATATACTCTTTGAGCATGGTAGTTCAACCATCTCAAGAAGATAGTTCAACCATTGTTTGAGACCTTCCATTTAATTTCTCCATAGGCTCAAATTCTTTGTTGTTCTTACATTTCAAGGGTTCCCACTCCAATGGGAACCAAGAATTGACACCTTTTCAATAGTTTTTACCCATTTAGGAACCATCGAATATGTTTTATTTTTCCTTCAATTGTAAAGGTTACAAACTCACCATCTCACTAAATATATTTTCTTCCTCAATAACCTATAACTTGCTTTACATTGAGATAGCCATTGATCAAAGGTTTTGATCTCATTGGGAATTGGGAACCACCACTTAATCGAGGGTTCCTACCCCAATAGGAACTATGCTAAGCTTTTTCACTTGGTTGAGGGTTGCAACCCTGTAAGACCCTACCATATGTACCTTAATACAACCATAATTTGTTATATGTTTTTCTTGAATTGATGATTAAATATATTGTGGATAATAAATAAGGTGATCTTTTGGTAATATTCTTGCATATGATTTTGACATTATATTTTATTGTCATTATCATGAAGGTGGAATGCACTCGTATACCATGGAATACAAATTGAAATTATAAATGGATTATTGTATAGTAAAGCTTAGAATATTCAGCTAACAGATTAATGTGGTACACAATTGATACTTACGATCATGTTGGTAATGTGCAGGAAGGCAATGGTGTTAGCATGAGAAGGGAGAACCATCGAGAGCAAATCAAAATACTTCTTTTTGAGGATATACATTTGGCCCCATTTGGGGCCTAGAAACAAGTGGATTTAATGTACTGAAAGACTGAGGTTGTGAGGGTTGTTCTAAAATGGCTAATTTATTTAAGGCATGTGAGGGCCTTTAATTGTGATTCATGTGAGGTGTAAGTGGGGGATTAGGTCTTGGGAACCCCTTACCCAAGTTGAAATTCGGATAGGTCCTTAAATGGGTCTTAAAAGAGGGTTGTTGGTCAATTTCCTTGGTTGGGATGCAAAAATAAACCCCCTAGGGTGTATACTATAGTGGTAGAGGTCAAATGTGCATGCAATAGGGCCCCAAGGACATGATTTGACTCTTGAAAAGTTCTCATAATGAGTGACGAATTTTGAGGAAAGGATGGGGGTGAAAAGATTGAGGGGTAGTCCAAGTGCATGTCCCCCTCTTTAGTGAGGAAAGGCCCTCGTTGATGGAGGGAGGTACACGTCACACGTCCCCATTCAAATGTTACAAGTTGAAATTCCTATATATCATGGAGAGGACGAAGAGTGGGGTGTTACCCACTTCTCAAGTCTTGGAGAAATTTAGTAGAGATGGTAGAAAGAATGAGAAGAGGAGAGGAGTCCACCTCTTTGGGAAGGTAGTGATCAAGATGGCTTGGCTTAGAGAGGAAATATGGATAAAAGAGTTCAATCCATTCACCTAAAAGAAAAGAGATAAGTTATTCCTATTTCCATTTACCCTTGCTTATTGGCTGTAAGAA
>VDFB02002569.1:0-12402 GCA_007258455.2 Sequoia sempervirens | reverse complement strand
TATGTAATTTGAAATAATAAAATATATAAATATAGATTAAATTTGATAAATAAATGGTACTTATCTTTGTGACCAGATAATTAATATAATTTAGATATGGTGTTGAAATCTGAATGCCTTGGGATTAGAAACATAATATTATAGTTTATGATTTACATTGAGATTATAATATTTCATTTTCTTTGTGGTGCTAGCTCTTGGCATGGGGATTGTGGTCAAGTTTATACCTCATAGAACCTTTGTATATCTATATATTTGATTTGATTGTCTATACAAATTTTCTTATCTACTCACTTAATTCGGGTCTCTAAATATTTTCCCTTTTCATGTACATGGGGATTGATAGTATTTAAGCATGCCTAGGATTGTTGTTAGTGTTGCAAGGGGAAATGTTCTACTAGGTAAACCCTTAAAGAGATTAATTAAACAATCAAAGACACCAACCTTCAATCATTCATATGCTCCTAATATTATTGTGTGTGGGTCTATATTTATTTCACACACCAATTGAAATGTAATGTGAATGATATGCCTTAGAATATTAGGATGAAAGATAATGAGATAAGATGTGTAAATAGATTTACTGAATCTCCCTAAACATAACAATATGTTAACAACCCACACAAAACGCATCTCTGATAGAAATGAAATGGTCAGTATCCAACCAAAATTTGAATTCAAAAATGTGTACTTCCATAATTATGGGGTTTTAAGTTTAGTTGAACCTTAGTAAGAGTCAACAAAAATCTAAATTTTAAAGGGTCAATTCTATACAATAGACTCAAGCTCATGACCATATAATTGACCTTGAAGATAAAAAAGCAGATAGATCAAGCTTGGTGATAACTTGTGGATATAATTGGCCTATTTTTTATCATTCCTTTATAGTTGACAATATTTCATCCAGTTCTACACATGTTCCCACACATTGGAATTTATTATGACTATCATGCCAAAACAATCATTCCTTGCATTGAAATTATAATTTTATCTTGAGTCAATCTCCTAATGCAAGATCAATATCACACTACATGAAAATGAACATTGAATTCTATACATTTTAAATCAAAAATTCCCCAACTCCCACCATTTTATTTCACCATGAGCCAACTTGGTACACATTTCAGATAATTTATATGTAATTCTGGTATTTAGATATTTCCATTTAGACATTAATTATATTTGAGAATCATCTAGTAATCGCTAAATTCCAATCTAGCATACAAGGATGGCCCATTGTAGGAACACTTCAATTAGAGAAATAAAAAGAATTTATCTACATCAAAAATCAATCCTAGGACATTTGCATGCATGTATACTATTTTCCAACATTTTCCAACGTTTTAAAGTTTTTCATTCAAGGGATTTGGCCTAGGACAGCGATCTAGTGGCCTCTCCTCAAGCTATTTTTAAATACTATTAGTCCTTGATATTTAGCAAGAAGCATACTTTAAGGTAACTAAAGAATAGAGTTGTGAGGTTTACAAAATAAAATCTATAGGTCCAAAAATAAATTTGTATCATTCATCCAAGCATAGTTCTAAATTTACACAAAATCTATGATAAAGGTTATACACAAATTACCTATTCTTCTATACCAAAGAATTAGTATCTACACTAGATTAAATCTATTCATCCACATCAATTCCAAAGACAAGTACCATAGTTTTTCTCATGTACTTTCCTAAAATAGCATTAATTGTTTGGTTATAAATTCCTAGCTACTACATTAACTAGTCCAATTTGATTTGTGCCTATATGTATTTGATTTTATTAGTGTGTATTAAGCCTAAAGCTTTGGTGTAGTCACGATGAGGGGGTCTTATCAAACAACCCAATCACACAACCAAAATAAGAAATATCTACTTAAAATAATAAAATTTAAATATTTATTCATATGCCAGATTTAATTACTCAAGATTACAATAAAATTAATTCAAATAAATAATTTTATAATTCAAATCACTAGCCTTCTAAAATAATTTGTCTTCAAAATATCCCAATCAACATACCTAAAAATCCTATATAATAAAAAATTCTTCTCCATCAAACTTTGAAATTCATGTTTTTCCCCCTTTCAAACCCCTAGGAATGTCATCTTCCCTCTTAATATACTCTTTGAGCATGGTAGTTCAACCATCTCAAGAAGATAGTTCAACCATTGTTTGAGACCTTCCATTTAATTTCTCCATAGGCTCAAATTCTTTGTTGTTCTTACATTTCAGGGGTTCCCACTCCAATGGGAACCAAGAATTGACACCTTTTCAATAGTTTTTACCCATTTAGGAACCATCTAATATGTTTTATTTTTCCTTCAATTGTAAAGGTTACAAACTCACCATCTCACTAAATATATTTTCTTCCTCAATAACCTATAACTTGCTTTACATTGAGATAGCCATTGATCAAAGATTTTGATCTCATTGGGAATTGAGAACCACCACTTAATCGAGGGTTCCTACCCCAATAGGAACTATGCTAAGCTTTGTCACTTGGTTGAGGGTTGCAACCTTACTAGGAACCAAGCACCAATTCCTTCATTGAAGGTGCAGGTTCTTACCTCAAGAAATTTTGGAAAGTTCCTCTTAATTATTTTTCAAGGATTTCATCCTCTATGGGAACCAAGCACTATGTACTTGGTTGGGGGTTCCTACCCCAATAGGAACTAGCATCCTTGGTCTGTGTTATGGTTTCCAAGGGAACCCAACACCAAGCACCCCATCAAGGGTTCCATATGGATCTTATAGCAACACCAATTCATGGTTCCTTCTTAATCCTTGTCAAGGTTCCATCCTCAATGGTAACCCAACACCAAACACCATATTAAAGATTCATACCCTTTAATAACTATGATCAAAAGTAGCTTAGGTGAAAATGAGAAAAAATTCAAAGCAAGTACACATCAACTAGCAACTCGTCTTCACCAAGCAAGGAATTGGGGACTTTTTTGAGCTAGCGAGGGTTCTTATAACACCCAAAACCTTCAATTGGTTCTTAGTGCTAACCAAAGCTCTAAATACTCATAACTTGGTTAATTGCACTAATGTTCACCAAATTAAACCTGTAACTACCCATTAAGTCCTACATGATGATGTTCTCAGTTTGCACAAAATTTATTCCAAAAGAAAAAGACTACCAAAAACCAACATAAAAAAAAAAAAAAATCAAATTGGAACCTAAAAATATTTTTGGTTGACATAGGATTGCTTGTGAACTTGAATGCTCCTGCATCAGCTTGACCTTGGATTCTATACCTTCATTATTTTTATGGTTTTAAAAATGTGGTTTTTGATCATATCATTATTTTTTATATCTTTCTAGGCTTTGATTCCTATTTTTTAGTATTCTATATATAGAGTTTTATCCTTTGTTGCAATAATGTTTTTACCCACCCTTGGCTACCTCCTTTGAGGTTTCATTTTTATATTGGATATACCTCTAATATTAATGGTTTTAAAATCTAAAAGTGAAATTTTATGCCTTATTTGTCCCTCTTTCATCATTTTATTTATGAAAAAAGTTACTCATGATCTTAGGCTCTCATTAAGAAGGAGTGATCATCTAAATGATGTCATGCGATCCAATCCAATGAACTTGAAATTTATTTGAATTATAATATTGAGAATAATATGGAGGATTATGATTATGACACCCACATGGCACACAAGTTATTTTTAAGAACAATGCTAGTTTTTCTTATGTGAAAATTCATAAAAAACTACAAAATATGATTCTTAAAGTACTTATCAACAGAAGCTAACAGTTCAACATCCAATAATAACACACAAATGGCCATATGGAGTGCATGGGTAGGAAGAGGAGAGAAGTTGGTGATTTTAATTCTTCCTGTGGTGATGGACAGGGAGGGGCGGATTCTAACAATGAGGATGCAGATTATTTGCTTGGGTTTGTGTGGTCTCTTCTCCATTTGTGTTGGGTTGGATTTGTGATACTTATTGGGTTTTCTTGGTTGCATCTGTAGGAAACTTTGGCTCTTGCTACACGCCATTTGGGTGAGACTGTTGGGGCTTAGGCTTTTGTCCTTTCCTACATCTTTTCTTGGTGTGGAATCGTTCTTTCTTTTGGTAAGGAAGCTTCCCTGGATCTCTTTGCTTGTTCTTGCATTGGGGAGGTGCTCTTGTTTGTGCTTAGCATTGGTTGGTTGTGTTCTTGTGGTAGCTTGTGGGGTTCGAGGGTCTTTATATCCTCTTCTGGAGTTGACCAATTTAAGTTGGTAAGTTTTATTTTGCTTTTGGAGACTCTCATACGGTGGTGTTGTGAATGGATTTATTCTTGCTAGGAGTGTCTATTTTGATTGGGGGATGGGATTTTTCCCTCTAGTACTCTACTTTCATAGTTTCCTTGGTAGCTTTTGGTTGTCGTGGGGTTGGTGGGCCTCAAGAGGTTGGGATTTAAAGATTTTTCTACTATGGAGGTTGTGGTGGAATCATCTTTTTCCCTCCATACTGTTGTTGGAAGTGTTTTCCTAGAGAGTAGAAGTTGTCCCTTAAGAGATTGGGTGGTTTGGTGCCCCTTTTGGTTCTTAATGTTTCATTTGTGGAAGGGGTTTGTTTTTTTTTATAGAGGACTTTTTGTTGTTCTCTATGATTTTTCTCTTGACTTGCTTGTATGCTACGATCTATGTCAAGCCCTAGGTTTTCATGATTTGGAGGGGTGTCTCTACTCCCTCTATTTTTGAGGTGGAGATCCTTGTTATTCTGATGGTGTTGGTACAATTTGGTTTGATAGTGTTCCTGTTGCAGAATGTTGTGTTGTGGGTTAGGTGGCTTCATGTCTTATGCTTATTTGCCCTGACTTCTAAGCTTCTTCAAATGTTTATGCTCGTGGCTCAATGGTTTCTCTTCTCTTGGTTTATGGCTGAGATGTGTTATCTTGCTTCTCCATGCTTCGATTTGCTACTTTACTAGAGGATTTAATGTCATTCCTTTCTTTGGGGGTTGTTGGTTTCTTTCTATTTCCATGATGGTTGTCTTCTATGGAGGTGGATATTACTCCTTCTAAGGTAGATACCTCTCCTATTGAGGTGGAGAGGGGTGTTGTGGTCCTAGTGGGTAGTTCTTTCTCTAGTGGCAAAGGTTTTCATTTCATCCTCTCATATAGAGGGGATCCCTCTCTTATTGAGGTAGACATTGGGTTTGTGGTTTTATAGGACGAGATCCATGTGAAGAATGTTTCTCTTCAATGTTTAGTTTTGATTTCTAACTTCCCTATTGAGGTGGAGAGTTCGGATTTTGTGGGTTTTGTTGTTAAGTGTTTTGCTACAGTCTGGTTGTTACAGGCTAATGGTTGTCGAGCTGTTCTAGGAGGTTTTTGTGTCTTGTTTCATTTCCTAACTGACTCAAGCAATGCTTTTGTTCTGATTGGGCTTTAGCTCCCTATTCCTGGTGTTTTGGGTGAAGGTTCTCTACTTAACCTTATGTTGTTTTTGTTCTGTTGTTGATTGGATACTGGTTATCTATATGTATCTTTAAGTAGTGTTGTTTCTTCGGTTGGGTTTTGGGTCTCTGTCAAAACCTACTTGTTATTGGTTTTGGTTCCATTCAAAACTTGTTGTAAATGGCTTTGGGTCCATTAAAAACCTATTATAAATGGTTTTAGGTCCATTCAAAACCTACTATAAATGGTTTCAAGTCCATTCAAAACTTGTTTTTCCCTTAATCAAAACAAATTACAAGGGTTAGAGTTCTTGCAAGCTATAATTGCTATGATTACTTCATCTACCATTTTTTTAGGCGCATCTACTTTCTCTATCTCTCTTCTACCAAGATTCCATATTACATAATTATCTAGTCCACTACCATTGTTCATCCCCATAGTATCACCCCTACATCTACTAGTGTCCCACCACATGATGTCTTTCCATTCTCTACCTTCATCTCACAATATATCCTTCCTCCTAATAGTACACCTCTTGAGATACCCAAATTCCCCATGATATATTACATGCCTTTATTCATATTTCATCTATTATTAACCCACATACTACATCCACTAATTTTTTTGTATGTCATTACTAATTCATCTCTCAACTCTTTGGTATGTCCACCCTTATAGATATTAGTGATACACCATCTATTCATATTCCAAAAACTATTCCCCCTTCTCAAATTATGAATCATACTATTTTCCCTTCCCAACCCATAATCATACAATTTTTCTATCAAACTTCCAAAACCAATATTTCTTATAATGTGATTCATCCATCTCTAGCTATGAACTCATATCTTTCTTCACAACCCCATTATGCCTCCTCCATTATTTTACATGCATCCAAAACAACCTTATTATCCACCTCTACCTTAGATACACTATTATAAGAGATGGTCAATCTTAAGAAGGAAATCCACATCGAAAAGGAGAATCAAGTGCTCATATACATTCCTTTATAGATAAGTATGCATAAAATTTATGTTTGAGGATAATATCTTGGACAATTTGTATTCCATCCATTAAAATAAGAGAACATGTAATTAATGATAAGTGTGTTTATTAGGGAAAACTTTAGTGGCGAATCTTCACCAATTGGCGAATTCTAGGAATCGGCCAAGTTGAAATTGGCAAATTTCTTGCACCCAACAGGGTGTCCAAATCACCTAGATTTTATGAACTATGGGTCCAATGCATGTCCATTCGCCAATGAGTTTTTTTATGAGGCATATTTAAGCAACAAATTCACCATTTTCAAACTACGCATTTCAATTGGACCGACTAATATTTTCGCCTGGAATCCTGAAAACATTTAATAAAACACCTACATATTCGCCAATACTATTAAAACAACATTATATCAGGACCCATCTTGCCAATCAAAATAGTTTCTTTTGAAGATCCATTTTTCCAATTAAAATTTATAAATAGTTGCTTATGAGGACCTATTTCACCAATAACATTAAAAAATAATTACATTTGAGGACACATTTTGCCTTGAAAATTACAATGTATCGTTGTATAAGCACGCGGGATTTGCCAAATTTTTAATATACCATTTAAAAATCCCGCAGAATTCGCCAAATATGGAATCATAGATTGATATAAATAAAATTGAAAGTTTCATTTATTCTTACACATTTCGTTTGGTTCTAAGGTTCTACTTCTCGATTCAGAAGTCACCGAAAGCCGAAAATGTAGACTTAAAGGTGAGTGATCATTTCTTCATAGTGTTATTAGTTATAATAATAAGTTTTCTTTATCTCTTTTCCATTCTTTCTTCAGTCTTAAAGATGATATTGAGTAAGGAATGGGATCTATATAATTATTCTCTATCCTTAAACAAGAAGACATTTTTTTCCAATTTTTATTAGAAATTTCAAAGTGAGAGATGAATATGTTGAGTGACTCAAGCAACAAGGGTAAGGCTCTTGCCACTCCTCAAGGTGGTGAAGAGACTCATGTCACTCCTTAGACTCATGTTGCTCCTTTGGGTGGTAAGGCTCTTGCCGCTCCTTAGACTCCTGTCGCTCCTTAGGGTGGTGAAGAGACTTTTGCCGCTCCTCAGGATCCTCAAGGTGGTGAAGAGACTCTTGTCGCTCCTCAGGGTGGTGAAGAGACCGGGAAGCCATCAAAATGCCAAAAACTTAGACAGACCATGTATTCTTACTTTTAAATTGCCAAAGCTTATGATCCATCAGGTCAAGATGGAGCTACATCATCAACTCTTCCACCAAATATTGGTAGCATTCACAATACCTCTCTGCCACCGAAAGGTCAAGTTGAGATTGTCATTGATTTAAATCAAAATGTATCAAATCAAGATGGCAATACCACAGAAGATGTTCCAAGGGATACCGTGGGCCCGGTTAGCTAGAGTGAGATAATTGACTTGGATGAGGATGATGATGTTGCTAGCAAGAAAAGAAGAAGCAAATCAAAAATGGGGCATGAGTGGTAAATGACAAGGAATTTTCAACTTGCTTGGTTGTCAAAGTACCCATTCATGGTACCAGTGGGGATTGAAAATGCAAATGATATTGAAAAGGCAACATTGGGCAAATGTAAGATTTGTAGTTGGAAATGTGGAAGAGCTAAGACGTTGCAACTAAAGATTGACACTATAGAAAAGCATATCAGTAAATTTTATGAAAAACAAATCATAGACGAAAAAGAACAATTAGTCATATGATGGAAATAAAAGGAAGAATGTCTTCATGTTATGTATGCCACGGATTATGAAGAGCATGAAAAAAGAATATCAAACATTGCTGCATGTAAAGGTACACTTGAGGCTCAATTTGGAAAACCAATGGAAGTAGGAAATATGTCAAAAACTGTTCAGATGAGTGTTGTTTTTCATATTTTTTTCAGAGGTCATCCTATGACAGACTACCCAGAATATTATGGTTTATTATATTTTTTGAATGTTCCTCACTATCCCTTGTCACATTGGTCAGTAAATGTTGGATAGGAATGGGAAAACTGTCTTGCTGCAGTTGAAAAGGAAGATTTAAAGGACAAAGTAAAAGAGTCAAACTCCATTGCATTATCTTTAGATGAAGTTACTACGGTAGACAATACTTCTTGGGTCTGTATGCATTTGTATACTATAGAACATGTTCGCCAATCTCATCTTCTTTGTGTTCATAAAATGAAGGACACTTCAACATCGCAAAATATATTTGAACTTAGTCAAGAAATCTTTGAATGAAATTGCAGGTATGGATGAGTTGACAATTGCCAAAAAGTTGGTGTGTGTAGGAGTTGATTGAGTTGCAGTGATGCAAGGATGTAAGTTCAAAGGACCGGGCGTTTTACCAAAGCGCAAACCACTGTTAGCTACATGGCCTGCTATAATGAATTTACATTCAAAAATTGTAAAGTTTCCTGCACAGATCAAAAAGTTAAAAAATCTAGTCCGGTGGGAGATCCACTTTATTGCCTCTAACAACAAGTCCTGTAACGCTTTGCAAAATTTCTCAGCCTCTTAGTTTGTGGAATAACACACTGTGGAAACAAGCTTCAAGGAGCAAGGATATCGATGGATTCCTAAGCATGGACCAAGGTGCTGTCCCTCCAACCCCCAATTCCAGGAAGATAGTAGATAAAAGCCTTTAATCTCAAGTATTGTGGTTAAGCAATAGGTGAGACACTCTTGACTTTAGCTAGTCTCTCCCACGCTGATGAGATGCACCCAATCTTGTGAAAACTTTTCAAGAAAAAAACTATGTATATTAATGAATATTCCACCTACATAAACATACATGCTTGGTTCCTCAATCATTTATATATCTAGAGCCAACACAAGATGGTTCAAATTGCTCATGGCGTAGTACCAGGATTTGAATAATCCTAATAATTATTTACAGCTTAATGCAAGCGGGAACTTATGTATCTGTGTACGTGGATATGAGATGCCAACGTACCATTGTAAGACAACCAGGCGCTCTAGCAGAGAAGTAGTTGTTAAGGAGGAAGATTTTAAAGGCATTGTTAAATGTATTGGTGATCATTTGAAGGAAATTACAAAATCTCTTTCCTCAGAGATATGTGAAAGATTCCCTCAACATGAAATACTTGAAGCCATGAGTATTGTGTATCCTCAATTTTAGGAAAACCGAGAGAACCCAAAATATTTTCATGATCAAGTAAAATTCTTGATTGAACAATTTTTGAAAAGTGTAACATATGATGAGTAGAAAATAGAAGGAATTTTAAATGAAGCTAAGCTTAGAAAATAATATAGGAGATTTGCAATAGCTATGAGGGACCAGTATAAATCCATGGGAAAGGAGAAGGTCTTTGAACCAGGATCAATAAAAAAGGTTTGGACAAACTTAGGTCATAGTGAAATATTACGTGGTTTGATATCAGAATATTTCAAACTTGTTGATTTATGTCAAACAATGATATTGAGGTCGGTGGAGGATGAGAGAGTTTTCAGTACATTGGGGCTTTTGTAACCAAAGTTAAGAAACAAACTAGACAAGAATTTGGAAAATTGCTTGAGGTTGAAAGGGACTGCATATAATGTCTTCAATTTTCCTTTTGAAAGGGAACTCGCAATTTGGAGGTCCACATGTGAAAGAAGAAGGATCGGGTTGTGCAACACTCCAATTCCAAATGCTAGTACTGGTGGCAGTGGTAGTAACAGTGCGACTGGGACAGATGAAATTGACACAAATCACACAATGAATGTTGAATTTGAGACACAGGTCGAAGAAAATGAAGAGTAGACTTAGAATCAAATTCAAGACCACTCTTTTAATCTATCTAATGATGAACGTCAGTTGGAGAACCCTAACTCTGTTTGGGAAATTGAAGAGAATTAGAAGCTTTTAGGTATTTATATTGCACTTCATGGATCAGTTTCCATTGTTCCATACTATAGTTGATGATATTTTATATTGTATTCAATGGAATTGTGAATCATTGCACTTCATGATATTTTATTTTATATTGCACTTCAACGAATCATATTCCAAATTCAAACTCAGAAGCTGATGATATTTTATGTTGTATTCCATGAAATTGTGATATTTTTATATTTGCGCATTGTATTTTATATTTTATATTAGTCTATACATAGCATTCAATGAGGTGTCATATGATGGCGCCTTTGAAAGGTTAAGGCAAGATAAGTCCATAATGTCGCGTGGTCACTAAAACTTGGAACCTTAGAACCAAAGTCTGAAGTTTTAAAGTTTTCCAAACCCTCCCAATCTAATCGACCAGAAAGATGACCGCGAGACCTTGCAACTCTCAACAAAGTGGAAATAACCGTTGGGGTGAATCGAGAAGGTGAAAAATTTAGAAATCAACAAGGTTATAAAACCTAAGGACTAGAAACTAGGTTTCTTGTTTTGCTCTCTTATTTTGAGTCTATCGCGGTTCTCAAATGTAATATTTTGGCTACGAATTATTAATGGTTCCTATCTAATGATCTCACAATCTCTTTGTCATTAATATTATGTAATATGCATTGATGTATGTTTTAATTCTAGTTGTGGTTTAATGAACCAATTAAAGTACCTTGATTAAAGCATGAATTCATATAAATGTTTAGTGGATCTGCTAAGTAGTCATGGAGATTGAGTATTGATGTGTGAATTGTAATGCAATTTCACTAAGATTATGGATGCCTGGAATTAAAATCTCCTTATAGTTCATACTTCATATTGTAATTGTGTTAAAAGTAAAACTTGAGCATGTTCAGTGATTCATCACTCAACTCAATGCTTATTAGATTAATAACATATTAGCAATAGTATTAGTAGCATATACAACAATGAACATCAAGAATTGTTTAAAGTGTATCTAGAAGTTGAAACCACTACCAGACTTTTTCTTCAAAATGATATGCAACAATAATACGCATAATTGAAATCATCAACACATTAACAAGTCCGAATTTGAGCTTTCAAATTGATTATCGCATGAAGGAATACATAGAGGCATTGACAATACAAAATCTTGCTCAAAGACAACTCTGCACAAAGCTAAGTTGGAACTTGGAAACTCATGTTATCAAAAATCAAATCACTACATCACCTTTTCTAGCAACTTCCACTCTTCAGGTGGTGGAATTGTCATTTATTCTAACCGATGTTGTTTTAATTGAAGATTTGTTAACAATTCATGATTCAAATTGGAACCTCTCTTGGATTCTTCACCAATTTTGCATCTAAGGTTAAAATGGGCTTGATGGAATCCTAAAACAGTCACCAATATGGGTTCGGCGGAACCAGTCCAAATCAATCTTCCCAGACCTCCATCTTCTTTCTAAAATCATTATTTTCCCAACGACCGCTTCATATTTGTGTCAAAACTCCGGGCAAACCAAGCTCTTGTGGAAATTCCTACCTTTTCATCCACCTTCATCTTGTCTCACCATAAATGCAAAATATTTCTCTGTTTCTGATATTCTCAAACACTTTTCAATGATATATGACAATTTTCATTGATGTAGCAAGTTACCTTAGTAATCCCTTTTGATTTCAAAACATTGTCACTAGCTTTGTAGACTATTTGTTGAATTTGATTTACTGATTTCTCTAATGCCAGCACATTTTTGTTGTCCATTAAATATTTGTTGAGCTTATTATGATGTTGTCCGATAGCATCAATCAATTGAAACATGTCACACAAATGATCAATCCCCTGCATTATTTCATCCCAAATATTTTGTTTCATATGCCTCATTGATTCTCTACAAAATGCAGATAACTTATTTTGACAAGACTTAATTTTATTTTTTGCTTCCATCAGCTCTTCCTCCAATCTTTCATTTCTTTTTCTCTCTTCCAATTTTTGTTCCCACTGTGCATTTCCATTTGCAATGCTTATTCTTAATTTTTCTGAAGTGGATTTTTCCTCATCATATTTCTTGTTGCTCTCATCTACCCTTTGCTTTAGTTCATTCACTATAGTCTCATTCTTCTTATCCTCTTT
>VDFB02002568.1:0-11424 GCA_007258455.2 Sequoia sempervirens | reverse complement strand
CACCTTCATCCTTTGGCAACACAAACAGAAACAATCACAACAGTTAGCAAAATCAATCTTCAATCATAAAATCAAAAGCAAACAACAAATCGTTAAACACAAAAATCAAACTCTTGATCACCAAGCAAACATGTCGGGCCGACTTTATATCAATGTATCAATCAACTTATCAAAACTATCATCCTCGCAGACAATGCATGTCCTAGGATATATCAGTTCACAATGGGCATCATTTATGGATATCACCTTGGATTCTTATCCTATCAAAACAAATCCTTTTGGCTAGAGGTATGAAGAACATTGGCTTGTTTGTGTACTTTATCTTTTCTTTTGATTTATCTTATTGCGCCATTCCAAGGACCTCTCAATGATATCCGAACGAAGGATTTAGAGAGATAGGAATGGGGCAATGATCATTATTCTTTGTTTGGTGCTTGTTGGACGCTCTTGTAAAATAACTTGGCGAATACTTGCTTTGTTAGATATGTATGGAGGATGTTTCAGATAGCTTGTTGACTATTGCATTGATTGGTTATACCTTTCCGTGTTTTGGTCCGAGATGTTTGAGATTTCTAAAGTGCATCCTAGCAAGGTTTCCGTATGTCAAGTGTGAACAAGAATACTCCTATCTATTTGTCGAGTCAAAGTCCATCACACTAAGTACAACGCCATCCTGGTCCTTCATACCTTGATGCATCGTACTTAGGTGTGTTATCAAAAATAAAGTAAGTGACCCTTTGAAAATCCCAATCCTTGATAAGCAAATCATCATCATCATCTATCATCATCATCTCTAATAAAGTCTCACCAATCATGGACTTGTTGGATCCTCTTGTCATCATCTCATTTCCACGCTAACATCATGCATCCGCTATTCATCCATCATGCATCCATCCTGATCTACAAATTGTCGATACCACATATCATTCATATATCATACATCATAGGAAACATCGATCATTTCACATGCATTGCATAATCATCATCATAATATAGATCGTTAGTCTAAGCATTTCATAAATCATCCATTGTATAATCACAAGCATATCACATCATTCACATCATTAATCTCATCCATCTCATATCATAGCATCATTTAAGTTGTTTAGGATAATATAGATTTGTTATTCTAAGCATCTTGAAATCATCTCATTTGCATCGTCATCCATAACCACCCATTTTGAACCTTTCTTTATCACGTAGATCAACCCTCAAATTAAATCTTTCACGATCTCTCGAGGGGCAATGTACCAGTGTACTTCTTTCCGCTAGGGCATCTGAAAAATCATGAAATTTTTAATTTCGATCGCGCAAGTTTATTCTTTGAACCAACAACAAGTACATTGCTTCAAAGAGGGGCAAAATGTAGACATGTCAAATTTTACATCATGCATAATCATATTCCATTCATCAAATAAATCAGGACTTTATTTAAATCAAACCCAAATCATATTCCACCATTTTCTCGATTTAAATAAAACAAATATTTAAGTCTTAAAAGTCAAAATCATCTAATCAGCATTAAATCAGCATAATCATCATCTATTTAATCTAACTCGATTAAATACTCACCCACTTGCATTCTCTAGATTTGGCCACTTGCACATGAAATTGCATTTAATTGATTTATTAAAATCTTTATTTTCAACTTGGCATAAAGGGAGAATATTCTCCAAGTTTGAATCTCCCCAAGTGGACATGTACACCAAATAGAGCATTTATGAGACCTTACATGTCTCTTACATGTCCCCTTCCAAAGTCAAACTCAGCATTCATTGCACAAATTTGAATTCAAATTTTCCCTCTCATGGGCACTCTTCCCAAATCTTGCACATACATCAACCAATCACCACTTGAAAAGTGTCATTCTTTCATTGGTCCAATCTTAGTCCCACATTGGTCCCTCTTCAACACTTAGCATTTTGAAAATCTTTAAATACAGGCTTCATCCTCAAGCAAATCCTCCACAATTTATGCAAGGTTACTCTCTTCATTTGAGATTTGATCTTGTTCATCATCACTCCACCATCTTCATAGCATTTTCATCTTAAGCTTTGATCAAGGATTGGGAAAGGGTCACTAGCACATGTGACACCAATCCACTATGAGATAGAGTTGGATCATGTCTTTTATATGCTTTCTTTAGTTTCTATTGTTCCATTTTATTGCATGATTGACATGTTTCATTATTTCATAGGGATGTTAAAATGTTGTTTTGTTTTAAACTAACCATTTGCAGATTTTAACATCCATTCATTGTTGACATGTGTTCATATTCCTTTTCCTCTCCATGACATCAATAAATTTATTCACTTGATCACAGGCATGCTATATTGATGATTCTGGCCAATAGGTTGATTCAGGTTTCCAAACTCTTATGAATTGTGCAACAAAAAGGGGTCTTGTAGGCTTACAATTAGGAGGTAATTGCATACAGATATTTATCATCATGTTGTATAGAGAGCCTTTATCTTCTCCTTCATGTCTCCTTATGTTAATAAATGCATCAAAGGGGTAAATTCCACATTCTGATTTTGTGATGGAATCTTCACTTTGAGTATGTTCATACCCATCTTCTTCCTCCTCAAACTGTTGGCTTGGATATACATTTCATTGCAAGTTTTGATTGACACCTTCATGTGGGCTGAAATTGTGTTGATCATATTGATAGTCTTGATAGCTTACCAACCTTTGTCTAGGAAAGATTGAATAAACACTTACTTGCTTCGACTATTGTGGCGAATAAGTGTTCTATTGTGCATGATATGCATTGCCTCCATTGTGAAATTTTCCAATTGTATTATCATGCACTTGAGGGGTCCAATTCCTACCTGCATTTGTGTATTCATTCTTATTGCAAAATTCTCTTAATTGTAACAGTTGTTGGTTCAATTGTAGTGTTTCTTTGTTCAATTGTAGTGTTTCTTTCTTCAATTGTAGTGTTTTCTTTTTCAATTCTTTAATTCCTCTTATCGACTGTTGCCTTTTAAAATATTCTTTTGTTCCATACACAAATTGTCTATCCATTCTTCATCAAGTTTTACCAGAGTGCCTCCTACTTTTCCAAAAGTAGGAAAATAATTCTTTTAAAATTATTTTTGATTTTCCCTAGTGGAATCTCCTCACTCTAAATGTGAAATTTATATTGACTCTTTATATGGAAAGGCTGGAACCGAATGTTTTGATGTTATCCCCAGTGGGGTCGCCAATTTGTTAGCTCTCAAAAACATAGGCAGAATACCTCAAGAGGTTGCCAATCTCTTGATACGTTTTAGGGTAACAGACAAGGCCAAATGGTTTAGACCTTGTCTTCAAGTGTTGCTAGACCTAGGTGGGTGTACCTATATGAATGACGCGTACTTGACTTACACTTATTTCTTTTAAAGTATTTTACCCACAGTGGCAGATGGGAGTGGATAAATAAAATGTGATTTGGTATAGATTGTATAGCAATATCAAAGCTAAAACCTAATATGTTCAGTTAACAGATGTAAAAGTGAGTAAAAATAAATGGTGAAAATGTAGAGACTAGTGCCTTATTGGGTATGCGGAGTCAAATGAGGTATGCGGAGTCAAATGAGAAATCTAAAATGAGTAACTTCTTTATGGCAAGTATTATAATTGTTCAACATATATTTTAGTTTATAACTTGTATAAACATGCAAGAATATGACTACCAAGTTCTTCTTAATGATCCAAATGAGATTCCCTAATTACTATGATCAACTAAAAGGATTGAATCTTTTCTTGAAAGAACCAATTAATCAACCATACAGATACAACAAATGTGCACTGATAAATTGAATATAAACTTGTTATATCAATTTAAATAACTAGAAAACATCAACCTTGGAGACAACTTCAGTAATACTTTCAATGAACACAACAAACAACTGATACCAGAATACACCACCACATCAAATGATTTTCATTGATATCTCCATAGTTTTAAACATGCATCATAGTCTCATATTCATAAAAAATTGCAATCTACTGTATCTTTTTTCTATATCCTATCTTCTGTTATTATCTTCTAAAACATTAATGTAGTCTGCTCAACTGTGGAGAGAATTATCACTATCTTCTCCACCTCTGAGCTTCTCCCTAACAAAAAACCCTTTTCACTGATGCAAATGTATGTATGAGTACTGGAATCAAATTTTTTTATCATGGGGAGCCTTAAATCTTGTTAAAATTGGAGTGAAATTTTAGGCTCCAACAAGAAGACAAGACAACAAATTGATAGCAAAGTTCACCAACTGGCTACGTCTTTGGGTCCCTCTCCAATAGAGTGGCTAATCCTTCAATTTTTCTCCAAGAAATCTTACAAAGCCTTCTCAATCAATGAGGAAAATGACAATATCTTCTCTCCTTCAAGCACAAACAATTTGGCATAATTTCCCCACTATCTGCACATAGATTTTACAAATTCCCCCTATAGTTCCCAAGAATTCACCTAATTTCCCATTCCCCTCACAAGCCCATTCCAAGCCTTTTTATACAAAAAAAAATGGCCTAATTTGGTTTATAACCAAATGATTACAAAATATTACCCTATCTTCCATTTTTACAATGAAATCCTTCATAATCCCCCTTATTTACATAAAAATCACTAATATCCCCATTCATAATTTTTAAATAATCTTTATCAAATTATTTAGCCCCTTTAAAATTTTAATTTTCATTATTCACAAGATTTATTTTAACCTTTTATGATCATTAGGATATCTATCCTTTTCAAAATATAGGGATATTTGTTGGAATAAGGGGGTAATCAGGTTTATGATTTTATCAAAACTAAACCAACCTTGACATATGCTTGGAACCATACAATGGCTCACTGATGGGTTAAGTTTTTGGTGGTGGGGTGGTTGGGAGGTCAACCCCTACCACCTTCCATTTTAAAACCCATTTCCCAAATTGAAGATAACAAAATGATTCGTTGGTTCAATACCATTGAATGTGGATTTTGTAGCATATTGGTAGGTGGTTTGGATAGTGCTCGGGAGGTGGGGGGATCAAATCCCGCCACATATATTTTTTTTAAATTGTTCTAACTATGCTAGAAGGAGGAGATAGAATGGGGTGCCACGTGGCATGCCAAGAAAATGCCACGTGGAAAAGTATGATTCACTATTGGGGACTGAGTCAGCAAACACATCAACATATAGTCAGCACCACCTGTGCTTGCCACCTTAGCTGCCATGTCATCTGTCATACTACCAACTTGGATCTATACTACCACGTCATCTATATGGACTGACACATGCTAGCCTAGGATTGGTCCACCTTAGCTGTTGTATTGTACAAATGACCAAGTCAGCATGCTGACATCATCATCCATACAACTTGGTGGGCCAATCCTAGGTTGACATGTGTCAGTCCATATAGATGACATGGCAGTATAGATCCAAGTTGGTAGTATGACAAATGACATGGTAGCTGAGGTGGCAGGAACAGGTGGTGCTAACTATATGTTGATGAAATGAACGCCATTGGAAAGGTCTTGATGGGCTCTTTGACTTGATGCTATTTTTGTCAAATTTTAAGACAGTGTTTTTTTTCACCTTTCTAGATGGCCTCAAGTGCCTATTTGACCTATACCTTTGATTGGTTGTATCTTGGGTGTACAAACTCCTTTTGAGCTCGTTCAAGTTGTGTTAAACTTAGAATTTTGGGCACTTCAATATGGCAATGATTACTAGAGCATATGGGACACTTCAATTTTTGACGTCGAGTATCCAAATCACTTAGCCACACAACAACAACAAGTGCGCCAAGAAGCCTTAGCCACACAACAACAAGCCCTAGTAGCACAACAACAAAATTATGCCCAACAACAAGCACACCAAGTAGCCTTAGCTACACAACAACAATATCAAGTGCAACAAGCAACCCTAGTGGCCCAACAACAATAATAAGAACAATAGCAAGCCTTGCTATCCCAACAATATACCTAACAACAACAAGTGCTCACACAAAAACAACAAAAAGGTTTATACTATAACCCTCAACATAAGATCATCAATACAAACATGTTTGGATCATATACACCTCCACCACTATCAACTTCACAATATCAAACTCCACCATACACACCATACAACACCCCATCATATCAAAATCCCACGTACAATTCATTCACCTTCCCACAATATGTTCCTCCACCAAACTCATAAGACGATGTACCATCACAACTCAAGGCATTTACACAAAAGATGTAGGATATTCAAATGGGTAAGACAAAGAAACCCCATACACAACAAAACCTATGTCTATATCCGTTCAATTGAAACATGGCAATGGTACCTTTCCCTCCCAATTCTGAGATCCCTAAATTTGATAAATACAAAGGGAGAGGAAATCCTATGGTTCACATCAAAGAATTCAATGTCATGTATATGGAGGTTTCCTACAATGATTCCTACTTGATGCACCTCTTTCCAAGAAGTTTGGCAGGCCCAACCATTGATTGGTTTTCACAATTACCTTTAGGTATCAAAACCTTCCAAGAAATCATCGATAGATTCATAGATCAATTATCCTTCAATCTTGACATGGATGTAAGCTTAGAAGAGGTATACACACTCAAGCAAAACAAATGAGGATCCTTCACTAATTTCTTGCAAAGATGGAGACAAAAAGATAGTAAGAGCAATTGGCCCATTCTTGAAGAACAAGTAGGGATTATCATAGAGAATGTTGACCCAAATTTATCCTTCCACTTGAAGATGAAATGTATCACCACTTATGATGAGATTTTCCCTAGGGTCCTCAACATCGAGCAAGCTCTAATCTCATAGGGAAACACACAAGTGTATATAAACAACCACCCATCCACTAGTTCTAATGGAAAACCCCACTTTTGGGCCAAGAACAAGAATGTTACTAGTGATGGTGTTGTTGATGAAAAGGCGGTCTTAACTTCTCCTTAGAGGAAAGCAAACACCCAATCCATAAACAATCAACATGCACTCCAAAGAACAAATAGTTCTCCTAAATGACAATACATTCCCTTAGGGGAACCTATGGAGGATGTGTTGAAGAGGTTGATATAGTCTAATCTTATCACACTCCCAAATTTCTCAAACTATCAAGAGCCACAAGTCAAACCTCATATCTATAGAGATGATCATTTTTGTGAATTTCACTGATACAAAGCTCATAACACACAAAATTGCTCGACTTAAACATCTAATAGAGGATCTTATTGAACAAGGAAACATTGATGTTGATCAAAATTATGGGAATGAAAATCTAAAAATTTACACAAACCTTATGCCTGATCATACCAAAGCAAAATATTTAGGAAAGGCATCAACTTAAAAAAATATAAACCATACTCATGATACCATGGTGGGACACATTTATGGTATTAATTTATCACAAAATAAGTAATTAGACATGTATCAAGATAATATTTTAAAACAAATTCTAAACCCATCAATAGTATCTAGTAGTATTTCATATCGTAATGGCATCAAGTATGTATCAGATTGCAATATCTCTCCTACATATGACTCAATGATGGGCATGTCGAAGAAGTTCCAAACGAGCCCAAAAAATCCCATGTTGCGCCCATACCCATAAACTATTGCAAAGAGTATTTTACTGATGATATATCATCCACCCAAGGATCATGTCAAGATGAGGCTCTTGATGATAACAAAAGTTACTCTGAATCGAGTTAGGATAAAAAACCCCTATCCCTATATTTTCACCAAGAGCTAAGGGACATCTTCCAAACCATTTTAAACTCCAAATATGTCCTCGATATCACCATTGATATGTTTCTTTCTGACAAACCTATAGATGTTCTTCATCCAAAACAAGAGTCTCCCATTCTTGATATTCCCACACAAGAGCAAGCAGTAGTTGAGATTCTTGATTCTTACAATGATTGTACATCATCAACATCTTTTGAATCAGCACCAACATCTTTTAAAGTAGTATCGACACATAATGATGTCATAGACTTAGAGCAAATAGTTCATATCCCTGAACAATAGGAACCCATAGCAATATCATGTGTTTACAACAAGTCATATTTGGTGGCTATGGATCAAAAGATGCATTATCAAGGAAAATGATTAGGTATTGTTAATACCTTCACAATGCTAGGGGAAATATTTTCTAATGCAAACATCACCATATAGGGAATGAAGGGTCCTTATGATGAAAATATTTTCACAACTACAACTAATCATATCATGAATCATCATCCACCCATCATCTCATACAAAAATTGGGACCAACGTAAAAAGAGAGATTCCTATCAAATCAAGGGGAAGATCATAAAAAAAAATGTAGTAAAGAAAAAAGGACAAAGCAAATACAAATGGATACCATATAAAAATAAAGAAAATAATCCCTCCAAAACTCCATTAGTCAAAGAAACTATGGGGAAAAATAAAAAATGGAAATGTATCTATCAAAAGCATCCTCAAATACAAAAATAGGCTTCTCAAACAAGAAATGAAGAATATCCAATGGTTGGTCCTAATTCCATGAAAACCTCCATTCACACCCATCATTGCTCATCTTCCCAAGTTTGGAGAGTCAAAGGTTCCAAACCATCTACCAATCCATCTCATATTCCTTTGCATATAACATCATACACTCCATTCATGATATCCAATTCTCACATTGACCGTGTGTTGGAAGCTACCCTCCATCATAAGGATTCTGAAGGAACTTTATCACAATGTACACACATAAACAAGGTAAATTCTAGTACCAACAAGAAAAATTAGAGTTCTTTAAAGTTGCATTTCAGTGCTCATATCTTAGCAAAGCAACTTCTTCAAGTAGGATATCATTGGCAGGATATGATAGTGGCCTCTACATCAGTACCACAAGGTGGTTCAACATGATGGTGAAATTTTTCAAAAAATAATTAAAAATAAAAAAAATCAAGAAAATAGTAAAAATAAAAATTGTCCTCCAATGAAAACCACTAAATGGCACTTTGAGAAAGTACTACAATGAAAACCTAGCAAACAAGCATCATGAGTAGAATTGAGCATCTATATGATCCTTCTTAGATATAAGAATCTCATCCTTCTCATGATAAATCCAATGTTCCCTCCATCCATCCAATCCAGACTCATCCAAATATTCCACTTTATCTTGATCTTGACAAAGATTTGACATATACTTCAACTCTACTCATGGAAATTTTTTGACAGGATCTTTACCATTTTATCTCATGAAGTCCCATAGCCCATATCTAGCATGATAAAATTTTTTTGAACTCTTCACATATACATTACCTATCTTCATTTATCCATTGATCTATGAAGCATTTCTAGACATTGGGGGTATGTTATTATACTCTTATTTTCAAATAACTCTTGATCCATATCTTTTATCTCACAACGTGGAATCAATATCATGATCTAGGTATCATTTATCTCACAATCTCATCAAATATCCCAAAAACATTCATAAAACATCATCAAAATCCAAAAACACTTGTAAAATTCAAAACTCCCAAAAAAATTCATAAAATCTCATCAAAGTCCAAAAACATTCAAAATACTATATAGTTAAAATCCAAAAACATTCAAAAATTTGTAAAGTCAAAATTCCAAAACATCCAAAACACATCAAAATCCCTAAACATGTCAAAACATCAAAAGCCTAAAAATAGTACCATCTTGAACTATGAGTCTCTGACCTTGAACGTAGGAGAGGCCATCACTAATGTGCTCCCGAGACACTTTAGGTCAGTCCTTTAGCATTCCATCATAATAAACTAGAAATCCATCAAGTATTCATATCTCATTAATAATAAGTCAAGTCAGTCAAACTACGTGGTCTTTGCATGTATAATGTAGGAAAGGCTCATCTTTGATAAGCCCCTAGGAGAGTATTTTAGGTTAGGTTCTTGGTAAAAACTTATAAATTCCCAAAATATTTGAAACTTGAAAACCCCAAAAACATTTGAAAACTTAGAAAATCCCAAAACATTTAAAAATATAGAAAACCCCAAAACATTTGAAAATTGAAAACCCCAAAACATTGAAAAATTTTGAAAACAGCCTAAACAACCTCAAATAATCGAAAATCAAAACCTTCACATAAACTCTCAAAAAGACCAAAAACAACCTCAAAATATTTTTTCAAAACACTAAAAACATTGAAATATTCCAAAAATTCCAAAATCACCCATCTCATCTCACTTTCACTCACAATAAACTTCCATCCATAATAAATAGATCATCACACTCACCCTTTGGTAACACAAATGGAAAAAAAGTACAATAATCAGAAAAAGTAGAACCTTTAAATGTAACAATCAAACTCTAGATCATTATCAAACATGTCAATCAAACCTTATATCAATGGCTTTTCAAGCAACCTGTCAACCTACCAACATCTGATAACACATCCTAGGATGCATCCTTCCTATAATGGGCATTATCATTGGCAATCATTTTGGATATTTATCCTTAAAACACACCTTTTGGCAAGAGATATAGATAACATTGACTGTTTGTTTTGATCTTGTCTTATGATTTATCTTATTAAACCATTATGAGGACCTCTTAATGATGTCTAAATGATTTAGAGAGAAAGGAATGTGGAATCAATCATTATTTTTTGTTTGCTATGCTTGTGGGATATTCTTGTAAAATAACTTTGGTGAATACTTGCTTAGTTGTGTGTAGGGAGATCATTTGGAGTAGGTTGTTGACTATTGCATATGCTTTGGTCTGAAATATTCTAAACTTCTAAACTACATTCCAATGAGGTTTTCATATGTCAAGGTGTGAACAAGGCTTATTCTTTCTATTTGTTGAGTCAAATTCTATCACACTAAATACAACGTGTAGACAAACAAAATATCCTAATTGACATCATGCACTCAATTTTGATTGACTAACACTGATTCTTCCTTGATCATTTCTTTACTAACCAATTAATTGAATAATCCTTATTTAATTAATTAATCAAATTCCTCCTTTAATTAAATAGATCAACTTTATTTAATTAAATCCTAATGTTCTCTCTTTGATTAAATAAATCAATTTTATTTAATTAAATCCTAATGTTCTTTATTTAATTGAATAAATAAAATTTATTTAATCTTCCAATATCCTCTCTTTAGATTTAAATAAATTCAAGCATTAAATTAAATGTCACAATCAAACTAATTTCATCTAAGTTAATTAATTCTAGCTTTTGACTCCACCCTTTGGTAAGTCAACCTTGGTCAAGTTGCACATGTAAATCAATTTATTTGATTTACTAATTATCCTATTTCCATTCAAATATGGCATATTCTTTCGAATATTCCACCCACTTGACTTTTCCCTCCCAAAGGACTTTTGTCCTCCACCTTGGCATTAAAGGCTCTTGCATTTCCTCTCCTTGAGCCAACTTGGCATTAATTCCTCTTACATCCCCTCTTGTACAAGC
>VDFB02002567.1:0-13696 GCA_007258455.2 Sequoia sempervirens | reverse complement strand
TCTCTGCTGCTTATCCAAGTGTGTCGGACATTCCCCGTAGGTTAGGTAGTACCACAATTCTGTGTACCACTCTTGAGCAGATTCAACTAATAAGACCATTGGGAGGTCTTCTTCCATTTCTGTTCTTGAGATTCCATCTTCAGCTTGATGCTTCAAATCACCATCTTCTGCCAGGAGTTGACATAGACCTCTCCCGCGAACGAGCTTGGTAGGCTTGATATCCAAGTCGTATTCTTGAACTCTTGCAATCCAGTTGCCTCTTTTGGTGCCCATTTCTTGTTGAGTGAGGACACTCTTGACTGCGGGGTCTGTAACATACACAGTGGTGTGAGAGTTTAGGATGTAGAATCTGAAATTCTTAACAGCCCTGACCACGGCATATGCATTTTTCTCTATTTGGGAGTACCGAGATTCACTATTCTTGAAGCTGCTGCTCATGAAAGCGATAGGTGACTCGGACTCTTCATTCAACTTCTGAGTCAGTATGGCGGATAGAGTATGTTCCGACGCGTAACAATAAAGAATGAATTCTTTATTGAAATCGGGTCGAACCAACACTGGTGCTTTACTGATGGCCTCCTTTATTTTCTCGAATGCCTTCCTTCCTTCATCGGTCCATTTGAAAACAGTTGTTTTCTTCATCATTGCCGAGATGTCTTTGGTCAGCTCCGAGAAGTCAGGTACAAATCTTTGTATAAAATTGACTTTGCCGAAGAAAGAATGTACCCCAGTTTTATTGGTAGGGAGAGCCAGATCCTTGATTGCATCTACCCGATTAGGGTCTATCCTAGTCCCTTCTTTAGAGACGATGTGACCAAGCAATTTGCCTTCTGTCACTGCGAAGATAGACTTCTTCGGATTCAGTGATATGTGATGGGATCTGCATCTCTCAAACACTTTCACTAAGTGTTGAAAATGATCTTGCCGCTTTTTTGAGAAAGCGGTAAGGTCGTCAAGATAGACGACAATCAATTTGTCCTTTAAGTCGCCAAAAGCCAAGTCCATGGCTCGCTGAAAGGTAGCACCGGCGTTGATGAGGCCGAAGGGCATCCTCTCATAGGCGAACGTTCCCCATGGAGTGGTGAACGCTGTTTTGAGTTGATCTTCTTCAGCTACTGCAATCTGGTTGTATCCCGAAAATCCGTCAAGTAATGACAGCATCTCCGAACCGGTTACTGTTTGCAATGTATGTTCCATGATGGGTAAAGGATAATTATCCTTTAGTGACGACTGGTTCAGGTTCCTGAAGTCTACACAAATCCGGATTTCTCCGCTCTTCTTGCGTACAGGAATGATATTGGACACCCAGGTGGAATAGTGGATCGGGTATATGATCTTGGCATCCACCATCTTTTTCACCTCCGCGTAGATTGTATCTTGGATACGCGGGTTGTAGTGTCTCTGCTTCTGCTTGAAGGGCTTGATGTCAGACTTTAGTGGAATTGTATGGGACAATTCCTTTGGCTTGAATGCTTTCAGGTCTTCATAGGACCATGCGAAGACGTCTCGATATTGCTTGAATAGAGATATGAAATTGTCGCTTTCTTCCACAGTGCAACATTTGCCTAGGTTGACGAGCCGAGGCTTATCTTCCGTACCAATGTTGACTTGTTGGTAGTCGGCTGACGCCTTGTCATTAGAATTCCTTTGACCCTGAACACGTCTGTCGTGTCTATCAAAAATATCCTCCAAGGATACTAGACCTTTGGGGATATTATTGCCCTTTAATTGGATGACGCCAGATTCCGTGACTTCGGAATTCTCCGCCATATATTCCTTGGAGGGAGAAGCACTACCTTCAAAGAATAGTTCTTGATAATTGTCATCCATGCGAAGGAACTCTTGAATGTCTTTATCATTAGTAAAGACCTGCCAATTGTCGCAGTTGTCGGGGATGGCTGGCCTGTAAATGAGCTCGACCGCAAAGATATTCTGACGAAAGTCAGAATGGGGCATGAAAAGAGCTGCTGATACTGCAAGGGAATCCGCTCTGCTATTCCGCTCACGTGGTATGTATTCGATGTTGAATGCTTCGAACCAGTCGATTGCATTCCACACCCTTTGTCGGTAAGAAGAAAGACGACTTCTTCTTACTTGATACAGCCCTCTGACCTGTTGAACGATCAGCTCTGCATCACCTTCAACTTGAAGGTATTTTATACCCATATCTCTTGCCTTTTTGAGGCCAAGTATGAGCGCCTCGTATTCTGCGGTATTGTTTGTGTTATCAAACTGCAAGCGATAAGCAAATGGGTACAATGTTCCTTCGGGAGAGGTAATGACAACTCCTGCTCCCGATCCTGCTGTTGAGCAACTACCGTCGAATTGCATATTCCACATTCTTGAATCTTGATTCAATGTGTGCGTGGCTAGTGCAAGACTTTCATCTTCTTTAGTTACTTCTGACAGCATGGCATACGTGCCAGGACCCGTGTTCTGATGTAGCACTTGTGCTTGTGGGTCTTGAGATTTCACCACCGTGAATGTTGACTTAGCCTCAGGTTCCAACTTGAAAGTGCCCTTTTTCAATGGGATTGTCGCGTACGACCAATCCAGTTGAATCTCGCCTCCGAGATCCTTGCAAAAGCTTCTGCTCAGGAGCATTCCATAACTGATTGGGATGTCAGCTATGAGAATGGTCATCATGATCTTCTTTTCTGAGCAGGATGCCAATCTTACTTGAGCATCCTTCAGCTGACCTACCAACGGCACGGGTTTTGATTCAAGTGAGTAACACTTTTCTTTGGTTTCCGTGCATGATAGTCCTAGAGCTTTCATGATTTGTAAAGGCATGACATTGTCAGATGCCCCTGAATCAATTATACAATTGCTAAGCTTATATCCTCCCATATACAAAGATATGTAAAAAGGTTTGGGCTTTTCTCCCGCTGGTACGGAAGATGCTAGCAATGTGGGCTGCATGATGATTGGCTTCTGAATTACCTTGAGAATCCGATCCATTTGATCGGGATGATCTTGGAGATACTCCAGCTGTGAAATTTGTACCTTCGTCTTCATCATGGATGTCACTATGTCAAAACTCGTCGGGGACGGATCTTGAGGAACGGGTGTGACAAATTCATGTGTAGACTTGGGATTAGAAGTGGAAGCTTCTTTTCCCTTTTCATTGGACTGCCGTCTTTCGTCTTCTTCTTTCTGTGCTTTGAAATGCTGAGCACGTGTAAACACGGGTGTTGACAGGTTCTCGTGATTGACAACAAGATTGTATTGACGGTAGTCTTCTTCTTCTTGATTTACGGGTTCGCTATGAAAGTATCCCGTTGCGGAGTCGCCATCGAAATTGTCCATTTGAGGTGGAGCAACGTTCGAATTTGAAGGTACTACATTAGAGCTTGGAACTGCATCTCCGGCATATCCCATTATCTGGTTCATTCTTTGATTCTCAGGGCATGAAGATCCAGTGTGTTCATCTGAATCATGAAAACAACAGAACACATTGGATTTCTCAGGTTCTGCTTGTCTAGGCGGTCCTGAGAACTTCGGCTTGAAGTTGTTAAATGATTGGAAATTATTTTTCTTCGGCTGATAAGGCTGTTGAGGTTGGTACTGCTGTTGAGGCTGGTACTGCTGTTGTTGTTGATACGGTGGTGGTGTGGGCATTGCTTGTTGCCCTTGGTTGGGTGACTGTCTTTTGAGGATGGTCACCTCGTTTGCTACCTTCTGTAGCAATGGATCTGCTGATGCTTGGACCAGTGGTCTGATGGCATCATTCTTCATCTTCCCCGTAGTGATCATGTGATCCTCAAGCTCGATAGCCTTTTCTTGAGCTACCAGTAGGTCTTCTTCATGACTGCCTTTTATGAAAAAGGCTATCTCTGAGGGTAGGGCGTTGATGAAGCTGCTCATCAGGATCTCGTCAGATGGATTCATTGTGTGGGAAAGCCGTGTAACTAGGCGATTAAACCTTGCTACAAACTCTCTCATCGGTTCTGTGGACTCCATCTTTGAGTTAGATAAATGGGCAAACAGTTGATGACTGTCTTCAGCAGGTCTGAATCTGGCCAAGAACTTTTCGCTCATGTCCTCCCAGTTGGTGATAATTCCTGGTTGCAAATGATTGAACCAGTCAGCTGCATTTGCTTCAAGAGTTTCGACAAAGAGTCGAACGGCGATATCTTCGTGTGGCACAGATAGAACGGAACAGGCCGCTGTGAATGCTGAGAGATGTTCATCGGGATGTCTAGTCCCATCGCCATAGAATCTTGGGAAATGCTTCCGTGATCCCTTGGGAAGTTCATGATTTCCTTGTAAGGCCAACGGACCTATGTTGTTACCCCATGGAAGTGGGGCAGCACGTCTGGCAACTCTTGCATTTCGGCCATTGCCGAAAAGATTGTTGATGTAGTTACCGTTGCCATTGTTGCCGTTGTTGCCATTACCATTGTTGTTGTTGCCGTTATTACGGCCATTGCCGTTATGAATGTTAACATTGTCGGCCATTGCTTGAGCAGGAGGTTCTTGCTGTGGTTCTTCTAGGAATTGCTCTCGAACCTCTTGAAAGATCTGCTCCGTGTCCGATGCTTCTCCGACTTCTTCTTGAAAAAGAGGATTGGTCCTCCTCCTTATATACACTCGGTGAGCCAGGATGCTTACTGCCACGCAGGTGGTGGTAATACTGGTCTCTCGGCTGCTAGATCAGCCTTTCTTTCTTCCTCGTCCAGAGTAATGGCTGCGGCTCTCCACTGAGCTGTTGATGTATTCTTCTCGAAGATGAAGATCCGCAAGCTGCTGATGATATCCAATTGCTCTCCTTCAATGTATGTAAGATCTGGTTGGAGAGTTGCTGGAACAAGATCAGGTTGCTCTACTGGTGCCCAAGGACGCCAGATAGTCATTCCCGTGACATAAAAGCGTTTAGCTTTTCTTGAAGTTTGATGCCTCGTTGCCCCACGGTGGGCGCCAGAAAACTGTTGGCGTTTAAATTAGCACCTCTGGAGTGCTGATTGTAAACGTTCAGCTATTTCAAATGTTTTGCAACACTTCTTCGTTATTTAAAGAGGAGAAGTCCCTCTCTGCTGGGAGCAATGCATAAGGAAGGGAAATGTAAACTAAAGTTCCTATTTTTTTATGCTTCAGTGGCAGGACACAAGGGTGCACAAACACAATGCGCCATAGCTAAGCTTTTTCTCTGGTTTCTGCAGATCTCAACTACGACTAATCTAGCTTCTATCTATCCAATACCTTCAAGGTAAACAGAGCATGAGGGTAAAGGAGCGGGAATGGGTTGGTTGGATCACCTGAATTCGCCGTCTCCCGAGAATATGACCGAGGCTCTGAACTCTCGGGTATACACCAAGATAAGGTTGGTACAAGCAAACACTCTATACGGTAAACTAGATCTGAGACCTGCCAAGGAGGAGGGACTCCTATTCGAGGTATGGTCTAGGAAATAGTTTACGAGAAACAACAAATTTACGATGCCTTGGCCAGCGAGCTTGCTAAGGAGGAGGGACTCCTATCCGAAGTATAGCTTGAAAGTCAATACAGTAAACAACAATAAACGAAAACTTGTCAAATAACAAATGTCCAAGGAGGAGGGACTCCTATCCGAGGAGGGAAATGAAACAATGACCTATTAAACATAAGACATGGACACAACTCAAAAAGATTGACCAAAATGCAAGCGCCTTCTGATATTCTCCTTCAAAGCTTCATCAACGAATTACAAAGGTTGGGAAAGCAAAGGCACGGAATCATGCAATACCATAATCGACCAACTTAACTCTCATCCAAGAGTGAACAAATATCCGCTAAAGTTATTAAACAATGGCGCAGTAATTTTGCATAGCAAGTAAAAGTTAAACAAATAATGAGCCCAAGGCTCTTATTTATAGAACTCAAAGGAGTGGGCAACCCCAAAATCTCCTTGAGTTAACAATGAGTTCTTGCCAATCAATTAGCAAGATTTATTCCTTAAAAGGAAACAAGCGCTAATCGAAACTACTTCGCTTAACCGAAGTCAACAAAGAGCCTAATCGAAACTACTTCCGCCGGATCAAAGTAAACTCAAAGGTGAACTTTAATGAAAGTATCCCTCAAAAATAGACATCCACATTTAGTGGAGATCTAAGATCTAAAAATCATGGAATCCAATTAGACATCCTTAATCAGTGGGATCTGACAATGCATGATTTAAGGAATATGGAGTTAAACTTGGAAAGTAGCATCAAGTTAAACTCAAGTCTCATAAATGCCACTTGGAGGGTAGGACGTCCTTCTTTGGTGCATTTATAGCTTTTCTCATTTCACCATTTCTGGTCAACAGCTCCTTGATCCATGTGTTGACTTCTTCCGTTTCCGGATAGTCAATGCTTTGATGACACGACATCTCTTCTTGCGCAAGCTATTGCTGTTGGTAACTTTGGCGGCTCCACGCTTTGTAGTGTGATGGAAATGGATGCGGCTTGTAGCATCCCAGATTTTTAAATATTCTGCAATGTGATCTGATTCATGCCCTCCAGCTGCTCCAAATCAACCACTGGATTCACTTGATGTAAATTTGTGTCGACTGTTTTCAAGTAATCATGGAGTAAGACTGTCTTGGTCTCGTATTGTACCTGGGAGTACTGCATCTTGGAAAACTTAAAGATTGACTGTAAGCTTGACCCTGTTCAGATGATTTTCGGAAACCCCTGAAAATAGCGCCCTGCCGAGAAGTATTTTTCCGAAAAAAATCTGGCACATGGGTTTTGTTCGTGCTTCAATGCTGAACAAACCCAGTTCCTCAGAATTTGGATTCTGAAACTTTTTTCGGAAAAACCCCAAAAAATAGGGGCAGCAAGTTTGTTGATTTTGGAAAATTTGTCGAGATGGGTTTCTCCGGAAAATAATGCCGACCTACCCGCTGATTCTGACGGATGTAGCCCGCCAATCTTTATGAAATGCGCAAGAAAACCAAGACAAGAAGAGGAAGTAGACGTAAGATGGATTGAAGCTTTATCCGACTCTCTCGAGAAAATCCGCTTCAATCCAACCTCGCATTAGGGCAATCTTCTTCTCGCTTCAGATTCGCAAGAAATATCAAGAACGGATGAAAACTCCTTGGCCGCATCCGTGAAAATGGCGCCCTTTGAGAGCGAATGCCTTTGATCATCAACCGCAATGAAATAATGAAGAGGGATGTCTATACCTTGATTACATAGAGCCGCCTTTGTGATCCACAAGCAAGTTTGCTAGACCTAACTCAATGCATCGTGCGATTTTGGCTTGATCTAAAGTTCAAAAAGGTGATTTCCACCGATCGTGGAGTGTTTTAGCCAAGTTTTGCTCAAAATATCTTGACTTTAGTCAACAACTTGACCTTTGACTTCTTCAAGGCGTCCCTTTTAATTTTTTGCAAGTTCTTTATTATTTTCTCTCTTGAACAACCTCAGTTTGATCCTGAATCTGGCTTGATCTGTTGATCCTGAGATGATGCTGACACCTTCACTGCTGAGCTGGATTTGACCTGAAGAGAAGTGCCTGGGAGGCATGATGGTAAAAAGCTAAGTTTAGGGCTTCAAAAGAAAGGGCGCCTTTTTCAAGAAAAGGCTCTTTTGCTTATGCCTTAGTGAATTTTCGATCTTCGTTCTTCAGCCTTTTGAAATGACTTCTCGTGCCTTGATTTGGATTTCTCATTGATCGGAGAGTCGATGATTTCGGCTTTGATGTCTCATCAAAAATTTTAAATTGCCTCTCGCTTTAAAATGACTGCTCTTTCGGGAAAACCGATCTCACTTTAGGTTCTTTATTCGGCGGCTTCTCCTTGAAAGTGCTTTTACCTTTTGGCTGATCATCTTTCTATCCGGTGTTGCTCTACTTTTGATCTCGGATTATCCGCTGAATGCTCTGGCCGATGTCGGTGCTTTGCGCTATGCTTCGAAAGATCTACTTTGGCCGTAGAAGGTTATCCCTGAAGCTCTTTTGTCACGACAACATCTCGAGGTCAAGAAAGAAGGGCGCCTTTTCTTTTGAGAGGTTTTTAGAACTGGCAGTTAATGGTTTCTCTTCGATATTTCTTTCAATCAGCTTTTGTTTTGTCAGCTGTTCGCGGATCCGTCTCTGGATGATTACACCGGCGTTTCAAACGGTTTCAAAGGCCAACAGTAAATGTCAAGAATGAATGCCTTGGATGATCTGGGTGACTTCATTTGACCTTAAAAGATCATGGGTGCCCCTGCTTGAAAAAGGCTCTTTTCAACATGTGAACAATCTCTCCATCGTAACATTTCCAGAGTTAGTCAAATTTTGACCTTTTTCACTTTCAGGAATCTCCTTCATCAAACAGCATCTTTTTCGACCTTTTCCGCCATGGTTGTGTCGTTGAAGCTTTTGAAGCTTAGTCAAAGACTGCATCGGGCCACCACATTAATGTATCGTGGGAGCTCCTAACTTTGTTCTTGAAAAATAGAAATAGACCCACCAGAGTAAAACATGTCTTTTGATGATTCTGACTTGACCAATGTGATTGTGAAGCCTTTTAAGCCTATCAAAATCATTTTCGATCATTTCTGGGAAGGTCCTATTTTCGGGGGATTTCCCTGAAAATAGGGGAAAAAACCCTAATTTTCAAAATTTCAGAATTTTGTACATGTGTTCCTTGACATAAACCCACCAAGATTCTATGATTGGTTTGACCTAAAACTGACTCAACATGGCATTTTAACAAGATTTAGCTCAATTTATACAGAATGCCAAAAAATTAATTTTGGGTACAATGTGGTTTTCTGCTACTACTAACGAGGTAACATGCATGAGTTGATCACTTTTCAAGGACTTGCTATTTTAGCCGTTCTCGTGATGTTGATCATTTTTCTGGGTTTGTTTGGGTTTTTTGAAATCTCTCGAGCAGTATGACATGCAAGCGCATCCGACAGTTGGTTGGCCACTTTTCCAGGCGCGTACTATATTTAGCAGGTTCACTCTGGCAGCTTCCCCCCAGCACTTCAGAATCATGAACACAGCGACATGCAACAAAAACGGGGTCAAACGAAGGTCATTTGGGACACATGCAAGTCAGATTAGGGTTTCCTACTTCCGTGCCTAAAAAGAGGGGGTAAATCTTGAGAAGTCTGAAATCTGACTTATCCCACCACGATCAGCATCCTTTAAGCAATCAGCTGGTAAAATTTGAAGGCAATTTGAGCACTTACTATTATAGTAAGACACTTCTGAAGCAGGCTATAAATAACAGGTCAACACGAGACACCAGCGAATAGGTCAGTTAACCCATGAGGACCCCATGGAGCAAATTCTAGATCAAACGGAGTTACAGAAGTTTGAAAATCAGGCACTTACTATTTTTAGCAGGTCCATATTTAGCAGGCATAACGTCACCAGCGCTTCAACTCTCTGAGATGAACAACATGCAATGAAAACAGAGTCAAATGGAGCCTTACAGACATGCATGCGAAGTAATTAGGGTTTCCTAAAAAGTAGGGTGAAACACGAGAATCACGCAGAAGCAACATCCAATCATGACCAACACCTTTCAGGGAATCTACTCACAAAATTTGAGCTCATTCTGAACACTTACTATTTTTAGCAAGTTACTAAAAATAGCAGGTGCATGCAAGCATCAGGCGCCAACAACTCAGTCCCGTCACGAGGATCAAGGAAAAATAAAAATCAAGCCTTCCAGAGCTCGAAATCAACTCAAAATGTGAAGAGTGCAAAACTTTCTAAAAATAGAAAGCCAATGCAAACTGAAGACATCACGAACAATCTCCCCTAAATTAGACAAAAGACTTGAAAATCTTCTAAGTGCTCAAAATTGAAACCTCAAACCCTCAAATGCGCCTTAAGTTGAGTGGAGAGCTTAGAAATTTGACTAAGTCCTCAAAAATGGAAGTGTGACCCCCCAAGTGTGCCCAAGCTAAAAGTGATGGGGATGAAATTTGCTAAGTGTTGAAATTGAAAGTCCAGCTAGGCAAATGCGCCCACCTGATGAAACTAGAAGCTTCACCCTTAATATGCGCCCAAAATTGGAAGCTCACCTTGCTATATGCGCCCTAGCTTGAGAAGAAGGTGGGAAAACTTTCTAAGGCACCAAAAATTGAAGTAGGAGGAGTCAAATGCGCCTTAGCTTGGAGAGAAGCTTTGAAATTTTGTAAGGCAACGAAACTTGAAGCTCAGCCTAGCATATGCGCCCAACTTGAGAAGTTGAAGGAAATTTGGCTAAGGCATGAAAATTGGAAGTAGTCCTGGCTAAATGCGCCCAACTTGCATGGAGTGAAGAAATTTTTCTAAGTATGGGAGATTGGAAGTCAAGAGGGTCAAATGCGCCTTAGCTAAGAATAAGAGGTTGGGAAAATTTCTAAGTGTTTGAGATTGGAAGTAGCTACCCCCAAATGCGCCCAAAGTTGAAGAGCCATAAGAAATTTTTTCTAAGTTTGAGAAAACTCAAAGTATGGGGGGTAGAATGTGCCTTAGCAACCTTGATGAGTTTGAAAACTTTCTAAGGCACCCAAAATGGAAGTAGGAGATGTTGAATGCGCTAAGCTAGGAGATGGCATCAGAAATTTTCCTAAGTATTGGAGATTGAAAGTTCACTATGCCAAATGCGCCCAAGACAAGAGTTGAAGGTGGAAATTTTTCTAAGCCATGCAAACTGAAAGTTGAACCTAGTGAATGGGCCCTTGCAAGTTAAAGAGGCTACAAATTTTACTAAGGCATGAAAATTGAAACCATAACACCCAAATGCGCCTTAGCCCAGGGAGACGTGAGGAATTTTTTCTAAAGTGTTGAACGGAAGTGGACCCCTCTAGGAATGCCTAAGTTGATGAGTAAGTGATGAATTTTTTTTAGGTGTTGAAAATAAAATACCACCTAGCAAGTACGCCTAAGACTGGAGAAGTAAACGTGAACCTTAATAAAAATTATTTTTCCAAGGTTGAAAAATTAAATGTCCCCCTTTTGTGAAGACACATGAATTAATCAAGTTGAGAAATATTTTTCCTAAGGGGAGATGTTTTGAAGGGAAAATAATTTCGCCTTATGATTTTAAAATGCCGGAGATTGCAACTGATAAAATTTACTAGAGGGGATACAAGTTTTTCTAAGGCGCTGGAGAGTGAGATGAATAAGATAAAATTTTCCTGGGGCGTTGGAAATTGAAATCAAAGCACTAAAGTACGCCCTTGTTCAAAGATGATTTTTTTTTTAAATGCTGGAGTTATTTTAATAATTTCCCAGAGACGTTGGAGTCAATTGAAAGTTACATGTAGTCAAGCTGGGAAAGTTCGAATTTTTTCAATGAGGAAGGAATCTCCAGCAATAGCAAATTCCTATGACGACTCTATGACAACTGTGCATAATCTTGGCGACAACTCACCAGTCATCTCTCCCGAATTGGAAAATTTCTAAGTAGTGGAGGAGTGAATTAAAAGCAACTACTAAACTGGGCGCCCTCTCACAATTATATAAACTTTGAAGTTGTTCATTCTTATTCACCATTTGTAGAGTTGAAATTGTGAGAAGTGCTGAAGCTGAAGTAAGTGCTGGAGAAATTCTGAAGTGAGTGAGTTGAGTGAAGGTTTTTCTAAGTGTTGAAAGTAATACTGCTGACAGTAGTTGGAGCTTGAAGTTTGAATTTCAAAGTCAGAATTCTCGAGGTTTGGAGTTGGTAGTTTAGTGCTGAAGAGCTTTCATTTTCGAAGCTAACTCCATATTTCTAGCCATCTCGTGGTAATTTTATTTTTAAATCTGAATTGTAATATTCGTATTTTATTTTTGTAGATGGTTGAAGTGCGAAGGGGAGACGCTGCTGGAACGAGCAAAGCTGCTGGTAGAGCTGAAAATACAGATGCGAACAAGGAAAATGCCTCCAGGTAGGCGATCATCAAGCAGTTGAAGAAATCTTTTCTTCCTGAGTCAAAGTTTGTCTCAAAGTTGGCAGGGTTGACTGACACCAACCTTGGTTCATTCAACCTCGAAGCACTCAAGAGGAGAATATACGGGCAGGGTGGCCATCATCTGTTAGTGACATCGCACAATATCGTGAAGAGCGGACTCTATGCAGTTGTTAGTTTCCCACCAGCAGTCCGATGTCCTGAGCTGATTATGGAGTGCGCGAATTATTATAGGCCTGACCACAGAACAATTGTCTCCTTGGACGGCCAGTTGTTTGCCAACTTCACGCCCGGTGCTATTGGAGAGGCGTTTGGGATTCCAGTCTTTGAGAAGATGTTGTATAAGACGAAGGAAAGAGCTGACAAAATGTACGCCTCATCTTTTGAAAGGTGTGCAAAGAGGATTAATACATCATGGATGAGGAAGCCAAAACCTCCTGGCGCCAAGTTGCCTAAGCAAATTATTTCAGAGGAGCTGAAGCAGGAATATTGTGATTTAATCATGATGCTCAACCGGGTGAATGGCAGCCCACAAGTATATGCCTTTGAACCTTGGATGTTCTTCTATATCAGCGTAGTGTTGGAGGGCAAGGAGTACATTGATTGGGAAAGAATGATCAGTGACAATATAGATGAGCAGTTCAGAAATTTGAGGAGAACAAGGACATTTTATATGAGTTCGTATGTCATCTATATGCTGGCTCGGATGACAAAATACAAAGGATTGACATACCAAGAGCCAATTGGAAGCGATCCTTGTAGAAACCCCTGTTTCCCCTTGATACGAAATCTGACTGAAGTTTTATGTTTTCCTGACGTTTTTAGGTTTTTGCAATTTTTTTGTGTTTTTGATGCAAAGATGAAAGGTACGATTTTGACAATAAATGGAAATAAATTTACTAAAAATCAAATAGCTCTGGAAATGCCACAATATCAATGCCAGTATCCTTTATTCAACTTCTCTATTGATTACAATGATACCCAGATGCATGCAATGTAAAAATGAAGAATTTTCAAGATCTTTAAAAACCTGGTATTTTGCTGGTACAGAAGTACAGATCTGTACGGCCCAATTAATGAATGCTCTTCTCCTTCAAAATGATGATCTCTGAAGACTCCCAGCAAGCTAGCGCCTCCAAGGAAGGTATTCTGGAACCAGTGTGATAGGCGTTTCACCCAGATGAATGAAACACGTGTTTAGAAGAGAAGTACGGCCTGCTGTGCAAGTACGGCCTGTCAGACCAGCAATCAATTTGTACGGCATTCACCAAATTCAATGTATAACCCTCTGTAAATGGTGCGCCCAAGGTAATAGATGATATCTGGATGCAAACAACTGATAATAACTGAAGATATAAATTCCTCTGAAGCTCTATAGTTTTCTCTGAATAAGAAAACCTCTGTAGGCAATAGATCAAGTGATATTGCACACTCTCTGAATTGCTTTCCGTTGGAGATGGCTCGTTCCCCAAGGCAATCGAACACGAAACCCTAGAGTCTCAGGCTCAGACCAAAATTGATCAGTTTCAAACTCAATAATCACATAATGCCAATTCCCCAGGCAAAAATCCACTAATAGGCTGAAAAGTGCGATTTGCTTGAAAATAGGGTTTCATTAAAATATTCATGTTTTAATATTTTAATATTTCAATAGTCCTCAGCTGAATATTTTAAATACTTTAATAATCACTTTTTGGCCCCTTCTGATGTTGGGCGCACCCTTCAAGGAAAACACTTAAGTTGTAATTTAAAATTATAACTTTATATTATAAACATTAATTAATTAATATTTAATCAATACGATCAAACATTAATATCTTCCTCGTTTCTAACCCGATGACTGATCC
>VDFB02002566.1:0-11689 GCA_007258455.2 Sequoia sempervirens | reverse complement strand
TAACCTATATTAATAATGAGGTCATTTCCTACATGCTATTATTTTCTACTAACTAATGCTAATAATTTGGAAAATAAATAGGAAGATAATTCTGTTTAGCTCATTGATCAAAGAATGTGTGTGTTTGATGAAGACCATAATTTCTATCTTGTTTTACCCAAAGAGTGTGATCTCTTGGTTAGATGAATGTATTGGACTCAACACTAATATTTGTTCTATATGATTGAGTTTGACAATTTGGGTCAAGTTTGTCATCATGGATTTGTCCTCCAAGTTCATACTTGATCTTGTGTAACATACAATTCTACTTTGTCATTTTCTTGGTCGATCTTCATCTATTATACTAATTTTACTAATATGAGGACTAGTATTATTTAAGAATACCTTGAAAGGGTTCTCATTATGTCACAAGGGGATAATTTTTCTTAGCTTTGTCGCCTATAAATATGCACAAAAATTGGAAGAAAGGCAAGCCTCCTAACATGATGTATGTAGATTCATTGCTTTTTTTAGTGCATCAAATCTAAATATTTCACTATTGATTTCTCATTTAATGATTTAAGATGAAAGAAAATACTTGAGAGATGAAATATCTTTGAAAATAATATCAAACTTCACATAATATGTACTTAGTTAGCTTGGGCTAGGAAAATTAATGGATCAATCAATCAAATTAAAATTTGAATTTTAGAAAGGAAAGGGTCAAGTTCACAACCTTGGGGTTGACCCTATAACTACAAAAATGATCCTAGTGGGAGAATGGTCTAATATGGGTGTACAATGACTATATATCAATATATTTATAAATAAGTATAAAAATTCCTAGATAGAATGAATGTATAGAAGTATGTGGATACAAGGATAAGGTGAGAGATAAATATACAGGGATATATATGTATAGAGATGGTTAAAGGCTAAGAGAATGAGTTCAATTTTGTATAATATTATCACCCCATTTTTCAATATGTACATGTATCAAGACATTTCCTCAAAATGGGCACAAAAATAAATGAGGAATGGCATGGGTATGCTAATTTTCACCCCATTTTGAATTTCATTTGAATCCTATAATGATTATGCATCTTAAAGTATACAACACTCACTTTCATGTAGAGTACATATTTGGATGTTGAAGTATGCAAATGGGGTCCATATAAAGTAATGTACCATACAAGAATAGGGTTGGCAAGAAGTTGAGTCCACTTTTTGGCCAAAAAGTGGAAGTGTTCTCCTTGATTTTCAGAATTTGTTACATTTGGCCTTAAAATTGTAAACACTTAGAAATGGGATCTTAAAAAAAGTCACTGATAATAAAATGTAGTACTCAAAGTCTAGTTTCGAAATATGTAATTCATTTCAATACCCGAATGATACAAATAATACTTGGGAAAGATTTGTAGCCAATCAACTGAGAGCATGCTTTTAGACTTTATTTTTTTGTAATTTTTTATTGAATTTTTTTTTGTTAATTTTTTATTGGCCATATTTGTTGTTTAGAAATTGTTATTATTACAACATAAGATGACCCTAAACATCATTTTTTTATTTTTTTCAAATCGAGAAAATTTGTCACATTTTAAAGGTATGTGGCCAAAGTTATTGAAACAGTAAAGTAGCTTGACCCAAGTTTATGGATTTTGTTTCCATCATAAATTAATTGAAAACTAGAAGAATCCCAATTGTAAGAGATACATATTTGGAATCTACAAGCTGCATGCTCATCTATAGTGGTTTTAAATTTAGAGTCGAAAAATTTGCAAAAAAAGGTCTTCAGACATATTGCTAAAGTCACTATTTTTCTTGTGACATTAACATGACCTTCAAGTGATAGGTCAAACTAGGCCCAAAGATTAGGTTCAGGTCCCCAAGACTTTTCTCGAATAAAATAGTAAGGCAAAAACCCGACCAAAAATTCAAATTTTAAGAAATGGGATCCTATTTCATAAAAAGATATTTTTTTATGCTTTTATGAAATGGGATCCCATTTGGATCTCATTTCAAAAAAAATATAAAACAATAAATTTTTTTATGAAACGGAATCCCATTTTTGGCTCGGGGCCCCAAACCTAAATGGGATCCCTTTTTTTGAAGCTGATTTCGGGTTTTTTGCTAAGGAAAAAACTTCCACATTTTGTGGACTCATCTTCTTGCATTTACCCAATAGGATCACACATGTATGCCATTTGATATGCATTCAAAGTTTGAAAAAAAAAGAAAGAAATAAGCCACAAGTAGCTTCCATCTCAACTAAAGAATAGGTACAAAAATAAGAGTTTGTCTAATTGTCTAGGAAACATGAAAACAAGAAATTAGTAAAGTTAGAGAATTTCACTTGTTCAAAAATGATAATGGGTGTTTGGATCAACACCCCTATGATGACGAGGTCCATTTAGAACAAGGCATGTCATGTGATATCAAAATGTCTAGTCATAATGATGAGTAGTGCCTATCACTGTCTGAAAGATTAACATAGAATTACTAGTGACAATATCTACCCCTCGTTCAATTGGTTATAACCATAAGATGCAAGGAATTGAAGAAGATGGAAAATTGTACCTTGAGGAAAATTTAATTTATAGATAAGCAAGTAAGCATGTAAAGTAATAGCAATAATGAATTCATCATGTAAAGAGCATGTAAACATATATAATGAGAAGACATGGTAAGTGCATGTGGGCTAAAAATAATGTCAAGAAATGTATGTTTCCCCCAACATGGGTGGGTTAAATTGGTGATGTGGCTCTCAATGGCCAAGAATTGGCTTTAGGATAGTCATATGCCCCTAATACAAAGAGTATGCTCATGAAGGCATAATGTATAAAAATGGAAAACATGATGCCACCAATGTAGGTGTAATGCTAATTATATGGAAAGATAAGTTCATAAAATTGGAATAATCATGATTCCACAAAAGTGTAAATGATATGAAAATGAGAATATAAGATGTAAATATATAACAATGGCAATTGAATATGTAGGTGATAGCTCTAAAACAGATTATATCAAGGAAGGCCTCTAGAAGTGTGATGCATGTATGTAGGCACAATATGTAACTCAAGGACTATGATTTTTACATGTAAGATTGATATGTAAGCTTTGGTGAGTGAGTTATAGTAGTAACATATAGATAATGGTAAAAACAATAGGGAACATGTGATATATGTAAGTAAGCATGGCAATATATGAGCATAAAAGTGCTTAAACTTTGTAAAATAAAAAATCAAGGTGGTAGAAAGTAAGTGCCACAAAAAGTGTGAGTAAGAGGAAAAAATCAAATGAAAAAAGGCAAATGAGTAATCCAAGTAGATAAATATAGAAAAAGGTAAAAATAAAGAAATAATAGGCATGACAATGGATAATGGAAACTAATTTAATGCCCCCAGAGTGGGAGAATAGGAGCATGAAACCAAATATAGAAGGTGAAATAGGTGCGAAAAGCATAACAAACAAAACCTAATAAAAAAAGGCTAAGGTCTAAATGCAAATATGAAAAACAAAAAAGATAAAAGTGAAGTCCAAGCTATAGATATATATCCATGGATATATGCTATAATAATGTTCATAGATCATAGAACACACTTTTTATGTGCCACCACTAACACCATAGTTTTTTCTCCTTAAATAGACTATTAGTGTGCTTAAGTTTACTTAGGAAAACAATTATTTAATAGTTATAGTTTGGGAAGTTATTCCTATAACCAGTTAGAGTGGTTAATTCACGAGAATGTAAGGCTATAAAAGCACCATTGTACATTTGTAAAATATCAAGCAATAGAGTCTTTTCTTCTCACATCAATCTCTTATCATCCTCATGTGGTGAGTTATCTTCTGGTTGATCTTGAGCATCCCATCATGGTATCAGAGCCAGGTTCCATGAACCCTCACCCGAATCTGGAGAAGTGAGCTGGAGGTGGTGATTTCCTTTGGCAACGATTTGCCTTGCTGAGGAGGCTCAAATTACTTGTGACTGGCGGAATTGTGAGGGCCTGATTTTTGTCTTGAAGGCCTACAATTGAAGAGGGGCAATTTATGTTTGGAAGACCCTGTATCTTGTTGAAGAGGCCCGCATTTCCTTGCTGCTTGAAGGTGTTTCCTATTTAGAGGCCCTGAATTCTTTGAAGGAAGGTTTTTGCTGCTTGGTGATTCTGGGAGGTGATTACTTTGTTGGCACGTAATCACCCATGCTGGCTGAGAATGTCCTTTGAGGGCGGCTCTCAACTTTCTAGCATTGCAAATCTACAATTTTGACTTTGGCAGGCTACGATCATTTGTTTGAAGGGCGCAGTTTCTCTCTTTTGCAGGCGCGTGTAAGGGCGTTTCTCTCTTCTATAGGCCCCCAAGGGTGTTTTTCCTGTAGCCCGTGATAGCCTTCAACAGGTTGCATTTCCTTCTTGGTGGGCAGCGATTCATTTCCTAGAGGCTGTTTTTTTCCTTTCCCCTGACAGTGATTTCGCTAGAAGGCGTTTGAAAGAGAGGTTGTTTGTGTTTTGGCATGTAGCACAAACTTTATATTTTATAAATTTTGATTGAAATATTTAGGGTTCTCTGATTGGAGTGGGCCCCATTTTTAAAGAGATTTTGAAGTTGTTCTGGGATTTTAATCCCACATTGGCTACGTGGAAGATGATTTTGCTAGTCAAATGGTACTGCAGTGTGAAAGTTTAGTGTGAGCAAGATTCACATGCATTGGAGAGGCTCATGATTATGCATTGTGTGGAGGCTTGCCAATTGATCAAGGTGCCATTATTTTTGCTCAATTTTTTTTCAGTTTCAAATAATCAGCCTTTTGCTTGGAGTAATTTTGGAAAAGTGGTGAAATAATTTCTAGAGGCTGCATTTTTTTAAAGGTTTCTTTTCAGTTTGGTTTAATTTTGCCTTTTAGTGCAATCTTTGTATTGGATACTCCTAGAACAATTGAATTGTTAACTCCCCATAATTACCACACCTAGAAAATGAAAATGAGTAGATTGCTCCAATCTCAAGGTCTATGGTCCACACTCAGTGCTACCCAACCCTCTCTCACGAAGGAGTATGAAATATTTTCCCATCAAAATAAGTGTGATCAAGCTATGGGTTTGATAAAATTAAATGTTTCTGATAGTCTCCTTTTTTCGTGTTGATGAGTTGAGTACACCCAAAGAAATATGGGATAAGTTAGAAAATCTATTTGGCCAAGTCAATGAGATCTGTGCATTATAACTGGAAGTTGAATTAACCTCTCTTACCCTTGAAGCATTTCCTACTATTGATGACTTTCTAGTGAAATTCAAACCAATAAGGTCACAACAAGTGGGATGTGGGAAGAGCAAAACTGATAAGGAGTCTATTTTCTTGATTCTGTCTAAGTTGAGAGGCCCATTTTCAGTGTTTTCTTCTACCTTTTATTTGTAATGCCCTCGCCGCGAACCCTAGAGGACAACACTCTAGCAACTAAAAAATGGAACAATTTTTTATAAAAGTGCATATTGCACTCCATTGAAAATGAACATAAACCTGCTTTTACTATCCTATGTCCTCTAAGGTTCATGACTGCATTGCGTAGTTCCCATTATCTAAATTAACAAAAACCATAAAACTTTTTAATAACCAAATTCTAACATCAATTAAGAATCACATCTACTCATTACATATAATCAAGTGATTTGTGAGATACAACCATAATATAAACATAAAATATTAATTGATTACATCCATTCCACTTAACATGTACAATATCATTGAATACATAATTCATCACATAATAGAGTTACATTAATAAAATACATTTGTATAATAAGGCCCTCGCTACACGCGAGGGAGTGCTCAACCACATGTTACATGATAATTGAGATAAAGGCCGCGTTGCGATCACAAATCCTGCATACAAGGCATAACTGCATTCTATGAAGTTAAGCAATGACATGTACAAAGAGAAGGGAACCTGAGGTAAATTGCATATTCCACCCAACAAAGTGTAATCTAATAAATGATCCTCAGCAACAAAGGCCCCGCAACCATCACGATAGCAGATAAAGGACTAAGACTTCACAAGGCTAACGGACACACAAGATCGAAGTAGAACAATAACAAATGATAGAGACTATTCATCCAGAGGCAATATAAATTAGTAGTGGGCAAGACTCACATGCTGGTGAGGCTCAGGATTACATTCTGCGGGAGTATTCCAATTGATCAAGGTGCCTTGCTTTGCTCAATTTTTTTTGCGCTCAAATAATCAGCCTTTTGCTTGGAGTAATTTTGGAAAAGTGGTGAAATAATTTCTAGAGGCTGCATTTTTTTGAAGGTTTTTTTCAGTTCGGTTTAATTTTGCCTTTTAGTGCAATCTTTGTCATGGATACTCCTAGAACCATTGAATTGTTAACTCCCCATAATTACCACACCTGAAAAATGAAAATGAGTAGATTACTTCAGTCTCAAGGTCTATGGTCCACACTCAATGCTACCCAACCCTCTCTCACCAAGGAGTATGAAATATTTTCCCATCAAAATAAGTGTGATCAAGCTATGGGTTTGATGAAATTAAATGTTTCTAATAGTCTCCTTTTTCGTGTTTGAGTACACCCAAAGAAATATGGGATAAGTGAGAAAATCTGTTTGGCTAGGTCAATGAGATATGTGCATTATAACTGGAAGTTGAATTAACCTCTCTTACCCCTAAAGCATTTCCTACTATTGATGACTTTCTATTGAAATTCAAACCAGTAAGGTCACAACAAGTGGGATGTGGGAAGAGCAAAACTGATAAGGAGTCTATTTACTTGATTTTGTCTAAGTTGCGAGGCCCATTTGCCATGTTTTCTTCTACCTTTTATTTGTAACACCCTTGCCGCGAACCCTAGAGGACAACACTCTAGCAACTAAAAAATGGAACAATCTTTTTTTTAAAGTGTGATGTTGCACGATTGAAAATGAACATAAACTTATTTACTATCCTATGTCCTCTAAGGTTCACGACTGCATTACATAGTTCCAATTATCCAAATTTATAAAAACCATAAAACTTAATAATAACCAAATTCTAACATCATTTAAGAATCACATTTATTCATTACATATAATCAAGTGAATCAGGAGATACAACCATAATATAAACATTAAAGATTAACTGATTACATCCATTTCAGTTAACATGTACAATATCATTGAAAACATAATTCATCACATAACAGAGTTACATCAGTTTCATCTTTACAAATACATTTTGTACAATAAGGCCTCCTTGTTACACGTGAGGAGTGCTCAACTACATGTTACATGATACATAATTAAGATATAGTACAAATACAAGTACAAGGATCACAAATCCCAAGAGTAGATACAGTGCATAACTCTTCAGATCAAGTGAAGTTGCCACGACATGTACAAGAGAAGGGAACCCAATGGAGAATGATACACATTCCACTCAACAGTGTGGACCCACAAGTCGACCCCCTGTGCTAGGAGGTAACAAAGGGCCCCACCATCATAGATAGATAAAGGACTAAGACTTCACAAGGCTAACATGACACACAAGATCAAGTAGAACAATAACAAATGATAGAGACTATTCATCCAGAGGCACATAAATAACCAAGGTAAAACAAAGACAAAGGGATACATGGTTTTCGTAGGGGAAGTATCATCACATAGTGGTCATAGATTATCCAAGTAGATCTTCCTAGGCCCCGACCCCCGTCTTGGGTTATCCTGGTAGCCTCTACCAATTTTTGGCCCCTCATGCCAACTATGAGGAATCAACCTACCTCTCCTGGAGACGAGGCAATTGATTATGCCATTCCAGGCCTTCCCGTCACACCTCAAGCCTAAACGAGCGCTTGAGCCTGAGCGAGGTATAGACTTATCTTGTTAATGTTATAGCTACCCAACCCTCCTAGTTGTTTTTAAGTTATCACTTGTTTACAAAACTTCCACATGGGTTATCCAGGTGCCCCTTTGTGTGTTGGCCCCCATTGGAAGCCACTTCCCTACTGACCACCAAAAACCACTGAAGTTGAAAACGAGACAACTTGCACAACTCGAAACTTGAAACAAAACATAGGACAGGCACAATCCTTCCCATTCTCAACATACAAAAGTTCCCATCACAAATCAAACTTACAGTGCAAGCCAAGCATTCATCATTATAAACAATATAAGATCTCCAACACCCAAATAATCAAGACTTCCTTCAAGATGACAGAACTCCCTGGCCTTTGGAGGACTCTAGGATTCATTACAAGGAAAGAGTTATACATAAATCAACACCCACAACATTTCTAAGTCCATAGCTAGTCACTTTCTGAACCAACAAATTAAATCATAAAAGTACAAGGAAACTAAAATGTCTTACAAGATATCTATTCTTGATTATCACTTATTCATTAGCTCCAAAAATAATTTCTTGAATTATACATTTCCTATTCTTTATCTCATTGAAATTTAATAAATCTTTTCTAAACACCTTTTCCTAATTACACCTTTACATAAAATACATAGATGCAGAAATATTTTAATATTACTCACATTACAATTGAACAAGTTATTATATACACTTATATATATATATATATATATATATATATATATATATATATATATTTATAAAAATCAGTACTCATAGGATGAAGTGAATTGATTAGAATAGTAATTTAAATATCAAGGGACGGGCCATTTTTATGCAACACACACATTATATATATGTGAGTGTGTGTGTGTAAAAGACACATGTAATAAACTAGTTTACTAGCAGTCTCGACGCCTATACAAAATTTTGTATCTTCACAATGGTTGACCAACACACAAATGCGCAATTAACAGGGCATGACATGTCGATTACCAATTTCAAACTGAACTCGTATTGAGGCACTTTGAGTTTCATGCATGTAACCTTTAATTTGATAGACATGACGATAGAAGTGTCAGATAGAAATATGTAAACAAAATCTAAAATATAGGACGGATTCACCAGGCTATGAGTTATCTATAAAACATTATCTATCAATTTATGAGGTATTCTCAATGCATTTCGACTTAAACTAAGACCACGTTCCGCCCAGCATAGTTATATATAAAACTTGAAATTGTCAATTTAGGTCGACGCCTTGCACAAGGTTCAAACTACAAGAGATGAATAGATCTAATTAATAGTGCTCTATGGCACGCACCAGATGGTAATGGAGCAAATGCATTTCAACTTGTTCAACATTGTAATCTAAATTCAATAAAAGTTAAATAGTATATATGTAACCAACTTATGGTGATGTGGCCTGAGCCGGCTTGGCAGACAAAAACATGTTGAAGTCATGATAGGCTCAAAGTGATTTTTATGTGCACAGCCAATACAAAACGACGGCTTCAACATAGTATGCCTTGCTATAACATAAGAATTTTATGATGACAACAGAAGATAAGACCGCGGTAAACAATGAATTCCCAATATGAAAATAGCGTACAGGCGACTCCAATTATAGATTACAATCGATTTTCAAGATAGAATATATGCCTATTTTCAACGAAATCACATACATATGTTTCATTCTTCAGGAATTCAGTCAAGATAAAACACGATTTGAAGGAAGGAATAAACTTGAAAGATTTACAAGAGTAACTCCAATATAAAGAGGGTTTCGAATACAATTCAACTATAATCTTGTGATTGAATTATACTAGAATATACAAGGCACTGGAAAGTTTAAAGAAAAACTCAGAATATTGCAACAGCAAACTAAAGAATGGTCAAGAATCTAAATGAAGATTGGAGGCACTATGTGTAGCATAGTTTTCAACCTATTACCACTTGGTTCCCTAAATATTTGCTTTTGATATGTATTATCATGTAAACATTATAACTCCACACACAAATTTTTAAATACAGAGAAAACACAATTATAGAGGAATACAATTCCTAACTGGCATTATTACAATTTTTCTTTTAATTCAAAATTAAATAATCTAGAATCAACATTTATCAACAGGAACAAAGTATTAACGAAGGAAAAGGTGGAACCTAGAATGATAGCATAGCTGAACTGGATTATGGCTGCCGAATTCAAAACCCCAACTGTAGCTCTAGCTTCTTCCAAAATTTCCACTCTACAACCTTAGCAATCCCAAGCACTTGAATTCATTGTCAGTGTAAAAACCCCAAATCCACAATTTTCCAAAACTTTTGAACAATTTTTCCAGAAAACCCCCAAGAAGATATTCACGACAAGCATTCAAGATTTAGTTATTCCTCCGAGAGAAATAAGCCAATTGCCCCTCTCTAGTAAACTCCACTTCTCTTTTTAATTAACCTCCACTACTCTAATTACCTTCTTTTTTGAGAATTTTCTTCCACTTCAAATTTTCATTTTTTTATCTTTCATTTAAACTTTAACCCATTCTAGAATTTTACATACAATGGTCAAATAAACAACCCACTTGTTTATTAATTTATTATTTTAAATTTCTTATAAAGTTTTTCTACACAACATAATATATATATATATATAATTTAAACATCTTATTTCGAACAATAATCTTAATTTATTAAAATTAAATAAATAATTTCACCATAATTGTTTTAATTTGATTCTTTAATTTAATATGGCTTTTGTCTTCTCTAATCAAGCCTACAACTTAACAATATACATTTACTGAAATAACCCACAAAACACAAGTCATGAGCATGACCCAATGATCGAATAGATGAACAATACCAACCGAAAGCGAAAAAAAGGTAAAACAACAACAATGAAGATGAAACAATACAAACAGACCTTACAGAAGGGATGTGACATCGGGGATTCGTCCTCGACGAGGACGATGGCTCAATGTGGGGGACCTAGTGCTACCTCTGAAACAACTCCATTAGGCTCTGGCATGCTCGAACCTAATAATCAGGTGGGTCGGTGCCCTGTACCTGCAACCTGTAACAAAATATAGGGTCAAACATGTGCATAAAGAAAACAGTTAGTCACACTGTGAAGGGGAAATCGCAGAGTCATAGGGCACTCGCTAGCGAGTAATGCAACACTGTTCCACATCACCAACACATAACAACTGATATCAAAACTTGATAACACATACATCTAACAATACATAACATCATATCCATGATACTCAAATAAGCAATTAACTAATATGCTAATCGTGATATAAATAAGAAGCATTAGATATCACAATATCATCAATATCATCAAACTAAGCATCATAGTATCATCAAATAGTCATAATATCTAATCATCGAAGTATCACAGTGTCCAACAAATAGTACCATAAAGTCTAACAACAGTATCATAAAACCTAGATATAGTCCAAGTAGTTGTCCAAGCAAAGTCAAACTGAAGGGGCATCACATCCTCCCCCTAGGACTAGGCTTACTCTTGGAAGCCTGTAAACAGATACAAAAAAAGATCTCTCATCCTGGAAGCATCCTCCCAGGTAGCAGATGACTCGTCGTTCGGATCCCACTAGACCCTAACCTGCTCAATGTCTCATCCCTTGAGTGTGAGCCTCTTGTGTTGAATGACGCCCACAGGCTCCAAATCTAGTTGTTTGTCCTCTACCTGTAATGCATTCCAATCGAGGACGTGAGATCTATCAAGATAATAAGGTCTAAGTACTGAAACGTGAAATACATCATGTATGTGCGAGAGACTGGGTGACAAAGCTAGACGGTACACTATAGGACCAATCCTCTCCAAGATCTCAAAAGGTCCAACAAAGC
>VDFB02002565.1:0-13641 GCA_007258455.2 Sequoia sempervirens | reverse complement strand
CCGCTTCTATTTCAAATTCATGAGGTTGAGGCTGCATTTCTAGCAGATTTGAGTTGGCGGCCGAGAGAAGGCTAATGGGAACACGCTTACCGATGAGTGATCTTCTAAAAGACTCAGTATGGAGCATTTATTGCATTTGCTATTTTGGGAGTCAGTGGGAATCTTTGATTCATTTAATGTACCACTCCCTATTCTGGCAGTTTTTAGGGTTAGGGCTGAGGTGGCACGATTCTGGCCACTCTATTGATTGTAACCCTAGCCGTCCTTTGGGACTTGGCTAGCTATAAAAGGGGGAGTCCCCCTCATTTGTAATACAATCAGAATATTAGAAGATCAGTTAGAATCAGAGTAGACATTGAGAGAGCTAGATAGTGTAGTATTGTAGAGCATTTTGCATAATTTGGAGAAGAAAGAAAGTTTTCTCTTTGAAAACTTTTGAAGAAATTGTTGTGTAATACATTTTATGATAATAGATCTTTTCATTGATGATGGAATTCGTCTTGTCATGAAATGCTAGCAAGGTTTCTTCTTCCTTTCGTATCCAAGTAGATTAGATTCATGCAAGTAGCTTACTTCGGTGTGTGGTGTTTTATTGAGATAGCTTCACTTTATTCCATACCACTAGCGGCTTGTTGATGATAAGTCTGCCTTGCGTGGTCAACTGGACATTATCTTGTGTTTAACTTCGGTTATGGCTTACATACTTATATGCGTTGTTCTGATGGTGTACGTATGTTAAACTATAACTTGAACACCTTTCGCTATCCCCTTTGAAGATTGCACCGATTTTGCTGAGGCTGTCCGACGGAGGCTAGGTGAAATCCGGTTGAAGTTTATTGAGACGAAGCCCCACATACCTTGCATTTAGAATAGAGTATAAATTTCTTAGGCCCCCTTTCCCCTTTTACTTTCCGTACTTTCTTATTAGTTTTAGGAGAGAGAGCACATTGCCAAATCATACACGTAAGAATTCCCCTTCAATATCATACATTAGCTGCTGACTGCAAGAAATCTGGACAATTGTGTAAGTCCCCTCGTACGAATACAGCAATACACATCAACCAAACTGGGTCTATTCGCACTAAAGGAACCTTGGAGTTGAACATGCGAACTTTCTCGCAATCTTAGCGCATGGAATACTTTGATCAAGAGAGGACAGAGTAGCCCCAAAACTATTTTGTTCTGCCTATTTGGTATGGTCACAAAAACCGCATCAACAGGACCTATGTCTGGAGTTTATGCCTTAGAAATTTATCCACCTTGAGGGCGCATTTGGAAACTTGATGCTTGAGTTTCACTTCATCTGCAAATTTTCCGTGCCTCAGACAAATTTCATTTCCTGTTTGTGAGCGTGTTTCACCTCATCAACATTTTTCAACATATTTTATCCTTCTGGCGATAACAGACTTGGGCATTTTCATATTTTATTCCTCTGCCTTAGAAAAATTTTATTTCCTCTGGAATATTTCATCAAGCAGGCCCCTGAGTAAAATCTCCATCCTAAAGTCTCAGGCAAGGTGTGAAAAGTTTTAAAATCATCTCCTTGTCGAAGATATTCAATACCAAGAAGAAAATTCCCCTTGGAAAATGCAGAATCCATGTGTATGCAAACGAAGGGGTACACTTAATTTTTGAATTTTGTACCTTAGAAAAATATTTCCTTCAAACTTTATCTTCATTCTCCGCCTCTAGGCATTTTTTTCTTGCTTGGCCCTGACAATTTTCATCAATCTCCTGAAGCTGGCACATTTTGATTCCTTCTTGCCAATTTACACGTCTCAGTGAATTTTATCATCCCCTCAAGCTCAGGCATATTCCTCTAGGGGTGGAATTTTGTGCCTTAGAAAAATTTTATTATCATGGGCGCATATAGGGGGTCTAGGAGGAATTTCGAACACTTAGCAATTTTTCAAGAGTATTTTCCTCCCATTCATCACGCTTAGCATTTTATTCATTGAAATATTCCCCCTTAATTTTTTCCCAAATTTTAACACACAAATCAGCAACCAATCACTGATTAGCGTTAGCTCCAAATGCAAATCAGCATGGAAAGTAACTCTAACCAAGAATGTTCACCAAGATCCCAATGTGGGCGAGGTGATAGCATATGGTTAGAGGATCATTAGGAATAAACTGAACTGAAATTACAATTCATCTGCTGATGCAGGCATCCACAAGCAGTGGGGATACTCCACTTATTCAGTGGGCAAGATTATTACATTATTAAAAGCGGCAAGCCAGCCATTTAAATCCTCACTTCCACTTATTAACGTGGGGGGAATACTGTCCACACAACCACTTATAACGTGGGGGGAAATTACAAACAAGATATAAGTTTATTCTAAAACTCAACCACTCAATTGTGGGAGTGTAAAACAGATATAAAATTGCAGCAAGTAAAGGAAGAGTTGTTAGTACTACTAACTAGCTTTACAAAGAATAAGAACAGCTGCAAATAGAATAGATAATCTTCCAAGAACATTAAACAGTTAGAGTATCACTTCCTCTAACATTTACAATGATATAAGATGAAGAATTGAAGCTCAAACCAGCATTATATCAAAAACTAACAAGTCTGATATAAAATCTGCAATCTGGAAATGTCTATCAGCAAACAGCAAACTCATAAAAATGATCACAACTCCTTCAATATACCTCTGAATTGAATGAAACGAAATGCAAAGTCTCTTTGGAGGATAGGCGCCCAAACTCAAACCACAAAACTGCATCAAAACTCATGATATTATTTTGCACGAATCCCAAAGCACTCTCAAGATGGTACGGCCCTCAAGAGGGGCGATTTCTCTTGCTAAAAATCAAATACTTGGAATTAAATTCTGAAATTCTCCAAATATGATCGCCATTAGCATAGAATTGCAAGGATCAAATACCCATAACCAAAATAAATTCACATCAAAAGCTGTAAATGAAAAACACCTTCAGCTGTGTATACATCAGCAACATTAAAACTGAAATTCTCACCAAAATTCACCAACTTTGAAGCACAATCTGCTAGTCTGATTGAGAAGCAGCAATAATACCAACTAGGTGTTATCTTTCAAACACGAAATTGGATTGGAACTAGGAGGTAAGCATCCCTCGAAGTAGAAAACAAGTTGTCATTCCGACAGCATAACATTAGCATAAACATTCGATAATCAGCTCTTCAAACAGCAGCAATATATAAGCTTTAGTTGGCAAATGAAGCAACAAGAACTCTTCAAATTCCAAGAAGTTGAATCACTTCAACTTCCAAAAGGGACGCCACCTTTTTGCCTCTTACTTTTTTTGAAATAATAAAATATCATTCAACTTCCCCTTTAGGCATCCATTTCATTTTGCAACAATAAAGCATTTATTAAATAATTAAATGCTCACTTGACCCCTTTATGTCCCCTTCTTTAAAACAACTTGAAGTCATCAAGCCTAGGCATGGGGTACAACTTCAAGACATGAAAATTGACTAAGTCTAAAACTCAGTCCAAGGAGAAAACCAAACCCAAAGCCAAACTGAGATTGATGGATAACAAGATGACTTGAGTTGAACTGCTGATGATGCCACTGCCAAAATTAGACTTACTAAAAATAGCCACTGCCAAAAATAGTAAGTTTACCTCAAAACCAACAGAAAGCAGAACTAAGCTGGAAGCAAGACTTAATGAAAGCTGTTAACCGAACCATCGCTAAAATTAGTATTTACTAAAAATAGTAAATACCTAGAAATGCCACAAACCTCCAAGCAAGGAAACCCTAATTTCACTTTTGATCAACCTACGGATTTCCAGAAATAGGCTATCAGTCAAAGAAGAGCGTATGGCCAAAATGGGGACATTACATTCATCACCATCTCTCTTCACTTTAGGCGCATTTTGCTTGGGGTGGAGGAATTAACAATACTCAACATACTTCCTAGAGCCACCACCTTCAATATCCTTGGGCTCATTTAGCATGCCAAGGTGGAATTTTCTAACACTTAACAATTTTCTTCTTCACACCTCTAGAGATGGGCGCATTTCACTAGGAGCACAGGAATTTCCAACAACTTAGAAACCTTTTCTCCATCCACCTTCACCTTGGGTGCATATTGGGGGTGGTGAAGGGATTTACAACACTTAACAACTTTTGTCTTTTTCCTAGCTCACTTGGGCGCATTTTACTAGTCAAGCAGGAATATCCAACACCTTAGCAAACTTTATCTTGATGCCTCTTGAGATGGGCGCATTTTGAGGGTCAAGGAGGAACTAGCAACGCCTTGAAGACTTTTTCCTTCACACATGTTGGAGATGGGCGCATTTCACAGGGGGTGAAGGAACTTTCTCAAACTTAGACATTTTTCAGCTTGCTCGCCCCTGCTTACTATATTTAGTAAGCCTTCTGATTTTCATACCTCTTAAGCTTGGATTGATCTGAAATTTTCGCCACAGGACCTTTATGACCAAGTTGATCTGTGTCATGTCCCAAAATTGTAACACATGAAAATGCAAATCAATAAATAAATCATAATCACAAAACACATTTTAGTGTGAAATATAAATAACTAGATAAATAAATATCAAAAATGTAATGGCAATCTAAATATTATTATCAAGAATATTATAATTATGATACATTTATTATAATAAACGAGACAATTAATATTAGTACATTATAAATATCATAATAATAGAGATTTCACAAGAAAAAAATATTACAAAATAATATTAATAAAATATTATTATAATTATAGTCATAAATATTATAACTATGGGAGATTTATTTGATTAAGTGTTATTGTCAAGAATATATTTGGGGAAGTAAGTTTTATATATATATATATAGATATAGTAAGTGATATATATATATATATATAGAGAGAGAGAGAGAGAGTAAGTGATTATTGGAAGATTAAAATTAATTAGAAATAATTATATATTTATACACGATCATTGTAATAATGATGCTTGCAGCAATTATTGAGCCTTCTAAGTAATTACGATCATAATATAAAAATGGATAGATTAATATTTATGATCAATCAAATGTAAGATTGAAGGAAGGCGACTAAGGAATTAAGAATCATGGGAAGACACAACAGTTCAGGTGATGTATTCACTTAGCAATAATATTTAGCATATTTTGAATATAAGAACTAGATATTGTTAATTTGATTATTGATATAATGACATCCTTTAATCTTATCATAATGAGAATTATCATAGAAAATGATGAACTTAAAGAACCATTGGTAAATGAAAATATATTTGATTATAGGCATGAAATAAATCTTGGATGAATGCAAATATATCCGATTGTTTAAAGATTGTCTACTATGTGCTTGTAAACCTATTAGGATCGACGAAACATGGGTAAAGTTGGATTGCCTAAAAACCCCACTTTCAGCCCCTTAGGCCCTAGACAAGGGATTGGGCTTTGCAGCCCCTTAGGCTCTTAACAAGGGATTGGGATTTGCAGCCCCTTAGGCCCTTGACTAGGGATTGGGTTATAGAAAGATGGGGGTCCCACCTAGGTCTCTGCCCCTTAGGCCCAAGATACGGGATTGGGCAAGAGAAGGTGGTAGGCCTTAGGCCACTTGGACTCTATGGTTCCTTTCCCCTAATAGGACGAGTGTCTTCTGAGGTGCTACCATGAGTGGAGTATGCAGGTACTAAGCCCCTAGGCAAGAAGGATTGTGATGGACAACCTCTTGAGTTTACATGAGGGCTTCAGGGTAGATCCACCTATGGCACTCCTCTTATGTCTTCATTAATTGATTTATGTTTATGAATATATTGTGGATATCTAGATATTATTGCTAACAGATATGTGTATGTGGAAATGTTTTTGAATTGGTGAATGCAGATTTCAATCTAGGATTATTTCATTAGAGAAACACATTCCTTTTGGAAAGAAGAAACCCTAAACCTAATCAACAATCGAATTCTAGGGCAAACAAGCAAATACAAGAGCAAGGCTAGTTAAGGGACATTACAATCTGTTCACACTACCATCTTCTACTGACTTGCTATTTATAGCATGTTTCTGGAGGTGTTTTATTATTTATAGTAACTGCTCAGTTTCATGACTTTTGCAACTCTGTTCAACTTGAAATCTGAATGACGTGATCCTCATGGGATGACTTGCCTATTCACACTGGCACCTACTGCTGACTTAGTATTTATAGCCTGTTTTAGAAGTGGCTTACTATAAATAGTAAGTGCTCGGATTGCCCTCAAATTTTACCAGTGGATAGCTTGAAAGATACTAATCACAATGGGATACACCGGTTTTCGAAAATTCTGGCATTTGACCCCTCATTTTGGGTCCCGAAGTTGGAAACCCTAATCTGACTTGCATGTCGATCAAATGACCTCCGTTTGACTCCGTTTTTGTTGCATGTTGGTCAGTTTGTGATACTAAAGTGCTTGGGGAGGGGGCTGCTAGAGTGTATTTGCTAAAAATAGTAAGTTCTCAAAAAAGTGACCAACTTTGTTTGCATGTCACATCACTGTGTAGCTCTTGAAAAACCCATAAGGAATAACCTGACATGCGCTGAAAAGTCCTGCATGCAAACCCTAAAAATAGCCTTTGAAGACGGCCCCTGAAAAAGGTCCTGATCCTGGTTTGCATGTTACACCACTGTGAAGCTTTCAAAAAACCCACAAAGAATATCCAGACATGCGAAGAAAATTTCAACATGCAAACCCTAAAAATAGCCTTCGAAGGCTGAGTGCTAATTATCATCTCATCTTGCATGTTATATCACCGCGTAGGTCTCAGAAAACCCAAAAAGATTCTCCAAACATGCATTGAAAAACTTCGCATGTAAACCCTAAAATCAGCTCCTGAAAGTGAACTTGCTAAAAATAGAAAACTGTCTGTTTCAGCTCAAAACTTGCAGACAAATAGCTTGACGTGCTCTGGATGCAGTGTAACGATCGGAACTTCAAAAGTGCCGAGAAAAATGTCCAAATTAGGTACTTACTAAAAATAGTATTGTCAGAATTCAATGAAATTTTGTTGGGGACTTGCTAGAAGCATGCTGACTGTATTGCCAACCTCAAATTTCAATTCATTCACTCCATTTGACTCCAAATTGGCCGAAAGATTCAAAACCCTAATTCTCAAACTTAGCCAGAATTTCAATCCAGACGGGCACATCCACGGAAGGACAGACGAAACAAAAGAGAGACAGCAGAAAAACTAACTAAAAACCAAGCCAAAAGACCCAAACAAAGCAAAAATTAGGGGGTCCCCATTTGCAATGGGGCGATGTGTGAAAAGGTCACAACAAGTATCTCGTAAATTCATATAATAAGCTTAGTAAATATAAGGATACAAATAAGTAATTGGGTATTTAAATAATCACTTGTGAATGATGGCTTTAAACATGATGGAATTCATATTATAAGTATATATATATATAGATCTGTTGATATATATAAATATGAAACTATTATAGATTGACAAATAGAATTAATGATGTATATATATATATAAGTAATCGATGGATATTACTGACATTTGATATGCACTATTCACATTTATGCAATAATGATGCGTACAGTGATTATTGAGCCTTATAGGTAACAATGACTCTTTAATATAATCATCGTGTGGGATAAGGGAGTCATATCGAGTTTCAGTGAATACGTCTGAAGTCCGTCCAATAGAGTGCGATGATCAAAGGTAAGTATTCTCAACCGATTGATAACATTGAAGATGATGTAATCAATCCAAGTTACTATGGACAGTGGGTTACAGTGTAGTACCTAACTCATCTTATTAGAATTAATGTCAGTGAATGTTCTAATCTGTGATGATTTGTGAAATTCAATAGGATAAGTAAATGTTATTATGACTTTACTACTACGAGAATAGACTTTGGGCAAAATTCCCTTTTGCTAACACTCGATAAGGATAGGGAGTGTGTGGAGGGAAAGGCGGGTAAATCGGTCCAATGTTGAACGGTCCCAAGACGAGTAGTAAACCTTGAGGGAGTCCAATTTGAGATTGTGCACGCGCCCTTGGCACAGTAAATCTTCCATCCAATGAGGTTAAGAAGAGGAACAAGGTGAGGATCTATTCCGCTTGGGAGTAATAAGTCATATCTGATCATGATAGTTCATGTCCTAGATGATAATGCATTTATTTGTCTTATTCTGAAAATGTGCAATCTGAAATGATCTAATCATTAACAAGTAATTATGTGCTTTATTGATGATATACCAGTTTTCAAGGCAAATTTACATAAATAAAATGATGTGTTGGTAAAATAAATCATATATCCTAACTTGTACTCTTATGTTTAGATAAGTTTAACAAGGGGACATTACAAGTGGTATTAGAGCATGTTCCTGTCATCCTGTGTATACTACGTGTGCCTTACATGTCTTCCAGTGTGTACTTTGAGATAATTTATGTGTATTCAAGGGTTTGCTTTGTGACTTATATGTATGCTTTGTAACATATGTTCATGTGAATACTTTGTGTATTACGTGTATTCGCGTGTATGCTTCATACTCATGTGTATACTTAATGACCTTGGGATGGTGAATGGGTCCACGGTGTAGTATGGGATGCACCGAATCCCCTTCCCAATTGTCTGATGGTATACTTCATTAGATTGTATGTGTATTTGAGTGTATACTCTATGACCTTGTATTTATATTTGAGTGCATACTTGTTGTGACCTTTTTCACACATCGCCCCATTCAAGATGGGGACCCCTAATTTTTGCTCCATTCTGGTCTTTTGGCTTTGGTTTTTCTCTCTCTCTGTCTGTCTCTTTTCTGAGGTCTGCTTTTGGGGGATGTATCCGTCACTGAACTTAAACGCGTAAATTTTGGCCAAGTCTGAGAATTAGGGTTTGTGTCTTCTTGGTCCGTTTGAGGTCGAATAGGGTGAATATATTGAAGATTGAGCTTAACATTGTTATCAGTGTGCTTCCAGCAGGCTCCCAACGAATTTTCATCTGATTCCAAGGTACTTACTATTTTTAGTAAGTGTGAAATTCAGGGCAATCCGTCAGCTATTTTGAAATTCTGACAGTCACACGGCATTCAAAGCGCATCAGGCTACTCGTATGCAAAATTTGAGCGAAAATGGACAACTTACTATTTTTAGCAGTCCAACTTCTGGGACAAATTTCAGGGTTCAGATGCAGAGTTTTTCTTTGCATGTTGGCATATTCCTTCTGGGTTTTTCGAGACCTTCGCGATGATATAACATGCAAGACGAGGTGACCACTTTCAGAATTAAGTCTTCCGGGGCTATTTTTAGGGTTTGCATGTCAGAGTTTCTTTTGCATGTCGGGTAATTCCTGATGGGTTTTTCGAGAGCTTCGCGATGGTGTGACATGCAACCCAAGATACCACCGCATAAGGAACTTGCTATTTTAGCGGTGTATGTCCCGGCGAATAGCTTCCCCAAAGAAGCCTTCGTAATCAATGAAATGATCGTAGCGTCAGCGAAACTAAGAGAGAAACAGAGTTCATTTGATAATGCATGCAGCAAACGAAGTCAGCCTGTTTCCAAGGAAGTAAAGTCGAATTTTCGAACCTGCGAACCACCACGTATCACCTTCAGTTATCATCTCATTGCAAATTTCAAGTCAACGGAGACCTCTACCATTTATAGTAAGTCAATTTTAAATGAAAAAGCCAAAATGAGTAAATTGAGCATTACAAAGGCCAATGTCGCATTGCATTGTGGTCAATGGTGGTGAGTAACACCTCATTCAAATTTCAAGTCAATCTGGAGTAAAGTGGAGCTTATCGGCAAGCATTTCATATTTATAGTACCGCAAAAAATGGGCTAAAAATAGCAGCCATCAAAATGGCAATGTCGACAGGACACCAGGTCGGAGGATGCAAGCAGTAAAATCAAATCATTCGAGTCTTTAGATGCAAAAATCATGGTTCTTACTATAAATAGCGGTGATTACGAGGCAGGCCGGCAAAGAGGTCGAGAAAATGGCTGCGTGGGGACTCCATCCTCTCAAAGATAGGCTAAATGCTCTCAAGCAACTGCCGTGACATGCCAAAACCCTTATGACTCAAGTGTTCATCCTCCCCGCCCGCCCCATGGAAGCAGCAAAGATGTTCTCATTCCACCTCCATGAGGCATGATGGTTCACATGCACCTCACTACTAAAATGCGCCCACTCACAAGAAGGTCAAAGGAGTCAAAGGTGTTCATCCTTCATCATGTACTAAATGCGCCCAAGTCAAGGAAGGTAATTGCATGTCAAGAAAATATTCTAAGGCATAAGTTTATCCTCTTGCCTAGCCTAAATGCGCCAAGATTAGCAAGGAAGAAGACAAAGTTTTAAATCCACCTCACCATAGGAAATGCGCCCACAAAAGGGGAAGTCAACAAGTCAAGGGTGGCGCTGGAATTTCATCCTTCACACCATGCCAAATGCGCCCATGCTTAGGAGGCTAGAAGAAAGTCAAAAGGTCAACAAACTCGTCCTCCTCTACATGCAATATGCGCCCATCCTCTTGCCAAGCTCAAATGCGCCCAAGTTGAGGTGTAAAAAGTGAATGAGGGTGGTAAATAAGGTAAAAGGTGAGTGAAAATTCTCTTCTAGGCGTGGTGAAAGGGTGATGAATGCTAGGCGTGGATTTGAATTTCCTCCTCAAGTGTGCTAGGCGCCAAGGATGATGGGAGTTATAAGGTGTTAGAAAAAGTTCCAAGACGTGTGGAGTATGAAACAAAATGCTAGGCGCTTTTATTTTATTTTTCTCCAAGTGCTACTTGCGCCTGAGGTGATATGTGTTAAAGGTATTGAAAATGATTGCTAGGGCGTTGGAAATTTTATGGAGAATAAAATACAAAAGGTGAATAATGCATGCCTAGGCGTTGAAATTGCCGGACGAAAAATAAATTAAGTGTGATGCGCCTTCAAGAAAAATTTTCTAAGTGAAGTTGATATTTTCACAGGCAAAGTTGATTGAGTTGAATAAAATTTTCTAAGGCAAAATTTCTAGAGTGATTCAAAAAATTTCTAAGGCACAAAATATTTTCCCCCTTAGAAAATACGCCTAGAGCTCTGGGGTGGTGGAATTTTTCTTGAAGCACAGATGAGTCGCCTAAGGTGAAGTCAGTGAATGCCAGCTGCACGGGTTGATAAATTTTTTTTTTTCAAGTCAGAGCAACAAAAAAAAAATCTCCACAGATGTGAAGAACGGATTTAAATTTCACAAGGAAATAATTTTCTAAGGTTCAAAATTTAGAAAAATAAAATGAACCCGTTCGTTGTGCACCCATGAGTTCGTCGTGTTCTGATGGAAATTTTCTTCTGGGTATTAATGATTTCTGTTGAGGAATAGATTTTAAGGTCTTCCACGGCTTGCTGAGGATTCTGAGGTAAAGATTTTGATGGGCACCGGGTTGATGAGTTTTCCTAAGGAAAACTTGAAAATTTTCTAAGGCAAGTGTGAAGAAAATGCGTTTTCAAGGTAAAATTCTCCAGGCGATGAATTTGAAAGGAACTGCCTAGGTGAATTTGCCCAAGCTCTTCGTGAGGATAGTTTTCCAGAGCCAGAGTTGAACGAAATTGAGTATCGGAGCTCCAGCAGGTGAAATGAAGTTCTCAAAGATGAAGTTTGTCTAAGGCATGAACTTGAACACGAAGTAAACGATGAGCCCTTGGAGATCAAAGCGTGAGAATCTCGGTAAGTAAGTTGAATTTATATTATGAAGTGTTCTAATGCTTCTCTCCTTGCTTGTTTTGCAGGAGGAATGTCGAGGCCAGAGCACGATGACTTGAAGTGGCGAAGCACGATGATACCACAACCTTCAAGATAAAGTTTTGAGTTTCAATCTCAAAGGGAGAAAGTTGCAAAAAAAAATGGCTAAGTGTTGAGACTTAGTATAACTTAAGTGACAAAGACGAAGACCCTCAATTGGAAAAAGTCAAAGAACAACGTCAAGAAAGAAGATCAAGAGTAGTGTGAACGCGTCTACAAACGGGATCTTCTAGAAGGATGATGGTGGACATTATGGCTCATTTATTACCCCACTCTCCTTTGTGGCGGTTTTTAGGGCAAATCTTGTTTAGGGCTGAGGTGGCACGATTTTAGCCACTCTATTGATTGTAACTCTAGCCGTCTTTTGGGACTTGGCTAGCTATATAAAGGGGGAGTCCCCCTCATTTGTAATTCATTAGATCAGGCATTAGCATTAGAGCTAGAGATTGGAGAGATTGCATAGTAGAGCATAGTAGATCATTTTGTTAGTGTGGAAGAGAAAGAAAGTTTTCCCTTTGAAGACTTGAGGAGATTGTTGTGTAACACTTTTTATGATAATTGACCTTTTCATTGATGGTGGAATTCGTCTTGTCATAAATAGCTAGCAAGGTCTCTTCTTCCTTTCGAATCCAAGTAGCTTAATTTCATGCAAGTAGTTTACTTTGATGTGTGGTATTTTCGTTGAGGTAGCTTCTTTATTCCATACCACTAGCAACTTGTTGATGATAAGTTTGCCTTGCGTGGTCAACTGGAGATTATCTTGAATCTAACTTCGGTTGTGATTTGTATGCTTATATGCGTCGGTGTGATGGTGTATGTATGCTAAATCATAATTTGAAAACCTTTTGCTATCCCCTTGAAGATTGCACTGATTTCACTGAAGCTGTCCGACGTGAGGCTAAGTGAAATTTGGTTGAAGTCTGCCAAAACTGAATCCCACATATCTTGCATTTAGAGTAGAATATAAGTTTCTTAGGCCCTAAACTCATTTACTTTCCGCACATTTCTGATTAGTTTTAGGAAAACAAGCTATATTGCCAAATCATTTGAACTACGCAAAAGCCCTTAGTCTACTGTCTGTTGTCAGCTGTCGAACAATTGTGTAAGTCCCCTTGACATACCAGCAATATCACATTGAGCCAACTGAGTCTATTCGCACTTAAGGAACCTTGGAGTTGAAAGCATGATCTTACTCGCAATCTTAGCATGCTAAATACTTTGTTCAAGAGAGGATAGAGTCTCCGTTGGGAAACTTTATTCTGTGTTGGTGCGGTCTCAAAAACCACGTCAACAATACTCTATGGCTTGTATTTGAATTCGACATGTATTTGTATTCGAGTGTATACTCCATGTTTTGTGATTGTATTTGAGTGCATACTCTATGACCTTGCAATTGTATTCAAGCGTGTACTCTATGATTGTAATTGTATTTGAGTGTATACTCGGTGACTTGTACATGTATTCGAGTGTATACTCGGTGACTTGTACATGTATTCGAATGTATATTCCATGATGCATTTGTATACCTTGTGACCTTGAATTCAAGTGTGTACTTCATGGCGACATATTCAAGTGTGTACTCTATGGCCTTATTGTTGTTGTGACTTGTATTCAAGTGTATGCTTTATGACTTACATGTATCCATACATATGCTTTGTGACTTCATGCGTTTGTGCATGCACTTCATGATCTTATGATGTTTTTGTTTCATGGTATATATGGACATGCTTAGCATCTTACTTGTCCACTTCATGACTGATGTACTCTAATACATGACTACTCTGTTCTTAAATGTATACTTTGTGTTGCGTAGTTCATGCCTTATATGTATTTAGTGAGTGTATCTACGAGCATCCTTATGCCTATGCTCTACGTGTATGATCATTTTGTGCTTTATGTATATTCAAAT
>VDFB02002564.1:0-21306 GCA_007258455.2 Sequoia sempervirens | reverse complement strand
TAAACAATAGACTTTATATCAAAGGTTGCTCAATGTCTAACATTGACTAGCAATTTCCGCAACTATCACTAGGGGGAAGGGGGTTGTTTAGGTTTATATAGTCTATTCAAAATTTCAAGAATTTTCAGTTTTTTTCCATTTTTCCTTTTCCCCAGTTGTTGGGGAACCAGATTTATGTCTTCTTGCATCAATTCACCCTTCCTCGTCACATGTTACTTGGTGGAAATATCATCACAGTTCATTGACCACACTTCATCTCCTACATCCTCAGAAGCAATATTCAATTCAGATAGCATCTATCTCTTATTAGCATGTACTTGTCCTTTTTAGAGGCATGAAAGGGACCTCCATTCAAAATTCTATTTTTTTGAAATTAATGAGCCTTTTATCAAAAGTGAGTCCAAGCCCAAAATACTTCTACTGACTATAAATCTCAACACAATAATTTTAGTACTAATCGTCTTTTTAACTTCTGTTATACAGTTGCTCATACCAAGTATGATATTTTAGCCTTACATATTTCAGCTATCAATCTCATGTACGTACTATAGACATTCTTTATGATCTTCTGTATTGTGTGGTTTTCTATAATCATTTATGTTTCACGTCTGCTATATGAAATAAGGTTAACTAAAATTGAAATTTTATATTGTGTTTGTTTAGAAATAAAATGCCTAAATCAAAACTAGGTATTAAACACGGTTACTGGACACGCTTTTGTAAAGGAAACAATTAGAGTAATCCATATTAACACCTTTGCACTCAACTAGAATTACTCACATTCTGTTCAATTACCACAATGAATCTGAATAATCCTGTGGTCAGTCATAGACATGTACTTGTAAGGCTCTGCGTTCATGGTCTAGCAACAAATTTATATAACATGTTAATAATATCATGGCTTTTAAGGACTTTAACATGCAGCAATCTCTCAAAAAGTTTATATGTAGAGTGTGTATTCTTCTTATTGAGGAAAACTGGAGGCGTATAACAAATGTTTGACCATGACCTGTTCCTATAGTTTGGATGGCTCTGAGTGAAGCTAGTGGCATCCACGAACCTAATTTAATCAATATATATGGTCCTTTCTCAATCATTGGAACTTGAAACCTTATGGAATGACGGTTCTTCAGGTGTTAACCGCGCTACTATGATTTGCATGCCACTGAAAAGTGCTTGAAACAATTGGTATATCAAACTGAAATTTTGTCATGTAACTATACAAAAAGCGGTGAATAATTACAATCCAACAAAGGATTTTGCATCATTCCACAAGCCTTCATTTTAAAGAATTCAAGGATGATCTAAGCCTGCTCTTGATCCAAATCTAATAACCTGTTGAGAGGGGACTGGGAACCTACAAATTGCAATATGATGCGCTGTAACAAAAAGTAGACATTGTCAAAGAAAAATTGCTTCTACAATATAAGCAAAAACAAGAGGGAAAAAACATAAGCATTAATTTTGAAATAATAATATAATAGATAGAAGGATGTCAACCTGGACCTGCCTACACATTTTAAAGGTAAAGCTGCTAAGCATAAATCCTTTCCAATCGAACATACAACCATTTCCCAAGCACATATCATGCCAATGAAAGCCAGTCATTTTCCTGATTCCTAAATTTAATAGCTGCCTGTGAAAGCATAGAAAATACACCTAATAAAAACAAGAAAAGAAACACCAAATTTCTTTCACCCAGAATCAGTATTCTAATGGCATATTATGTTGATGCAAAAGCATAAATACAGAGCACTGAAGAATGAAACCAGACATTAAAGTAATCTCAGACCATATAACATCACAGAAATATTAAAACTGATTACCTGGTTCTGCAAGAGATTCAAAATCGCAGATCCTGATAGGTTTTGCGCAGAAGCTTTTTGTACCACTGTAGTTAAAGCCTGGATGGCACCCATCATTGGCTACAAGATGAAAAATTTCAAGAACGAAAACTTTATCAGAGAGATATTTTGAATCCTAAGAAGAAACAGAAATACCTATTAGAGGATAAAAAGCCATCACCTGGCAAAAAAACCAAAGTCCCTGAAGCGATAATCTTCCTAACCTAAATTGGTGTTCTAGCTGTGCCACCATTGCATGGTAGTCCTGTAAAATGGATTGTTCTTGTTAGACATAATTTGTAGTTCCCAAGTTGTAAAACAATATTTGAAGTTCAAGTATTCCAATTCCAAAAGGGAGATATCCTTTAACCAATAAATTCAAAGTAGAATCATCTCTCAAACGTATATATGCAGACAATAGTTGTACTTTATAGCAGAAAAACTATTATCTAGGATATTTAAGTTATGAGAATTCACTTAAAATACAGAAATCTCTAGTAAAACATCAAAACTATGCAACACTAATTATTCCAACTGTAAAAAAATTTAAAACACTCATACCATAAGCAATGAAGGAGTTAATCCAAAAAAAAATCAACACAATACACCTTGACAATGAAGGCATCACTACATAGACCTACCAAGGGCAGCTTCAAAGATAACAAGTCTTGATTATTGCTCTACCGTTGATGGAGTAATCAATCAAAGAAAACTGAGACTCTCAGCCTCCTAGAGGCCTCCTGTGGATGGTTTTTTCAAAGCTTAGTTTTGATGGAGCTTCCAGAGATAATCCAATGTAGGCGGGTGTTGGTACCTTTGCCGAAAGAAATTTAGGTCAGTTAATTAGTGGCAAATATTTTCTTATGTAGACCAAAATGAATAGTGAAGCAAAGGCAGAGGCTTTGCTTGAAGGATTCAAGTCGAGGCATCAGTAGGTTCCAGGAAACTGAATATATAAGGGGATTCTCGGGTGATTGTTGCGGACATGATAAGCAAACATATTAACAATTAGAATCTTACCAAGTGCCTATCAAAGACTTGCAAATTGTGCAAAAATATTGAGGAACTCTTCTTCCTTCATTGTTTCAGGGAAACTAACAACACTGTAGATTTTATAGCTAATGCTAGTGGGATCAACTCCCCTTCTCAACCTTTGTTAGTAACAAGCCAAAGGAGTGGGGAAGCCCCGCATGTATTGCCCCTGCCCCCCTATTCTATCTATCAATCTTTCTTATACCCTCAAAGTGATCATTTGCCAAACTTTTTATCCCCTTCCTAGCTGAGTGTTTAGATTTAATTGTGGCTCACAGGATAGCAGATTTTGTTTCTTATCCAAAAAGGAACTTATTTATTTATTAGTCTTAATCATATTTCCTAAATGTTTTTTTTTGCCCCTATTGTGTGGCAATGTAAGAGGTTGGCCATCAATGGCATTGAAAGGTGCCAGCCTTCAACATTATTTTGCACATGTAAGTTGATTTTTCATCTGGCAGCAAATTGAAGGAAAACTACTTCCTTGTATTCATCTATAAAGGAGACATAGTAGAGGAACTTACCAATTGAGTGTACATCCACAAGACAGAAGGCATCTCTATGAATCATTTCGAATATCTCCCTTGCCTTAGTGCTCTTCAAAGCAAAAGGCACCCTATTCTGCATTCCAAAGACAGTATTGACAAAACTCAAACCCAACAAAATAATCTAAAAGACCATCCACCATATTTTTAATTACCAAGGTTTTTTCTTCCCAAGGTTTTTACAGATTTTTCTCCTATGTGACTCGACTTGTGGGGGAAACCCTTTGGTGAAATGGTAGGGCTTATTGCTTGTAGAGCCAACAACCAAGGTTCAAACCTCGCAACGTCGCTCTCTACCTCGTCAACAATGGAGTTTTCTTACCCTGGTGTTAAGGGGAGGCTCCTTGGTGAAGTGGTAGAGCTTCTTGCCTGTAGTGCCAACAACCAAGGCCCAAACCTTAATATCTTTTTTTTAGTAGCCCGCACCGGTAGCGGAGTTGGCTTGGGCTGTGGGTTTGCTCCCCATTGGTTTCGGGTTCAACTCCCGCTCCCGGGTTTAAGAGGTGGGACTGCTTGCGAGTTGTGGCTTCCACCTGCCAGGGACTAGTCTCACCTCAACTCGCCCCTTCCAAACCCCAACTTGGCAGTTGTAAGACCATGAAATATTCCGAGCCAAATTTTTTCGTTTTTTCAATTTTCAAAGTACAAAGCAATGCACCCGTTAAGGTTAGGGAATAAACCAAAACGTGCAAGAAAGCAACTCTAACCAGAATGGCGCCGATGATGGCGAGCATTGGTCAGAGGATCTAAATTGAACTGCTTATGCTGTAACTCTAACCAGTATGGCGCTGATAATGGCGAGCATTGGTCAGAGGGTCTTCTATTCTAAAGGCAGAAAAGAACTCGACGTCAAGTATGTGCTACCCAATCCAATGCGGAGTGAGGGGCGACCATATGACGGAGTGATTACAATAACACTACTTGAAAGAGAAATGCTGAAGCTGAAAAACACTCAACACCCAGAATGTGCTTGCTGACCCAAGATGGGAAAGTAGCTACCATAGGGCGAAGCTATCACTATTACAATAACTTTGAATGAAAATGAGAACACAACCAGATTTGAGCAATAATGAAATAACTGCCAGTACTACTGTCAGTTTTACAAATAAGGAGCTTTTGCCTGCCAATATCTTATGAAATTAAAGGATCAGCATTACATCAATTGGAATCACCTTTACTTTTGAATAGTAATACCAGAACCAACACCTTCAAAGATCAAGATACAGATTTCTGATTTCTGTTACAAATCTGCTCATTAAATGCATAAACCAGCAGTCTACGGAATTACTAAAATGCTCATATCTTCCACGTATGACCTCCGATTGACTAGAAATCAAATGCACTAAGACTTAACTAAGCACACGCCTAAGATGAGACACTGAAAACAGATCTAAAGCCCACATATCAATTATGCACGAATCCCAATGTCATTAAATGGTACGGCCCAGCTGAGAAATTCGACTTGGCTTTAAAAATTCAATAAACAACATTAAAATCTGCAATTTGGAGAATATGGACGCCTAGGGCTAACACATACAATGGAACAATACCCAGAACTATATTTTTGTCTTTTTTGGAGTTATGAGTAAAAACATGGATCTGCTGTATCAAATCAGCAAATACAGAAAACTCTCTAAAATGCAAACTTACTTAACAAGACCAAACTGAATACAAAGCACAAATACAAATGAACTCACAAATCTACCTTAAATAATCGAACCTCTCCACTAGGTGCTGTCTCTCAAGCACGAAGTCGAGCCCAGACTAGGAGGCATTCATTCCTCGAAGCAATTCCGCAACCGTTTCGGCAGCATAACATTAGCATAGACAAAAGATGTCCAAATGATGAACCAAGTCTTCCTTATATAAATTCCAGCTGACTTCATGAAACCCTAATCTCATCTTCAAGTCGAAACCCTAACTCCTTCAATATGGCGTCCTTTTCCTTTTAACTCAATAATCATATTTTAATTGAGTCATCACCTTGATAAATGCGCCCCTTCTTAACCTTGCTTTGACTTAGGAGAATTTCATCAAATATTAAATATAACTTTAATGATGGCGCCACCCTTTGAGACCACTTTTTAAAACAACGTTAAGTCATTAAATCTAGGCCAAGGGGTCAACGTTAAAACATAATATTTAAAACGTGACTTTTTAATTAAATGACTTAACTTATCCTTCTGAATGTGCCCCGAAGCCAATACTGAACACAACATCAGACCAAACTGAAGCAGGAAGTCGACCGAGCTGAACCCAACTGGAAAGCTGCCAAAATTAGAATTTACTAAAAATAGTAAATTCCGGAAAGTGCTCTAAACGCCGAGACGAACATACCACTGCGAAGCTCTCTGAAAACCCAGAAAGAATCCGCCATTGAACCCATCATCTCTGAGCAATGACCTCCTCAAAAATAGTAAACCCTAATTTATCTTCCGACTAGCCTTCGGGTTCCCAAGGAAAAGGCCAACGGTCACTGGAAAGATCAGGTTTGAGGAGGGGACATTACAATCCGCCCTTCCCAAAATTGCTTGTCCTCAAGCAATACCACCACAACTCCAGAAATTTGAAAACTAATCCATACGCAACAAGTGTGATCCCTGGTTCCCAAATGCGTCTCAGGAAAAACCCACCATGCCGATGCTGCACCACTCTGATCACATCAATGAAAATATCATGCCAATGCTGCACTGACTCCCCTTGTAACTCCAAAGTGTTACCATCTATGATTCTCAAACTGAAAGATCTTAAAGGAGGGAAATCAAAATCATGCAACATCTCATGTCCACGATCCCCCGAATTAACAGTATCAACCATACTACTGTCAATCACCATTCTAAGCAATAGGAGAGATAGACTATTCAAATCAAAATCGAACTCCTCCCCATACCTCCACATGGTAACAAACGGGACCATGCCTGCAAGTGTGACCTCTACAAATCTTCTTGCAAGGAGGGAAGCATTCCTTTGCAAGAGCTCCACAAACTCATACTCATGTCTCCGCATAAAGCTACCATGCCTCATCTGAATTATACTGGCACAACCATGAAGACTACAGAAAACAATCATAGTTCCAACCCCATGAGTCTCCGAATGGTGAACCAAAGCATGTGAGCTACTGCTGTCATGAATAAATACTGAGAGTAAACTGTCAAAGTTTACATCATCAACCATCATAAGATGAATTTGGAGAGTAGGAAAAGTGTGATGGAACAAATAATTGCTGCTGATCAAGGCTAGGATCAGCGTAGTGCAATCTGATTCTTGAGTCCTACCCAAAGGAAAACAACAACACCACTCAAGATCCCAAACGTGAGCATGTGAGATGACCATCGAGCTGCAAGGTGACACCTCCAAGGTGGTTGGAAAACACACTAGATTCATCTCCATGAGAGAACTACCACTTCTTTGATCAGGAGTGATGAACCAACTCTCCTGAATGCGATAAACGCAACATGTAAGGTGGCTGGTCTGCCTCAAACCAGCAAGCTCGAGTCTCAAAATCTGTCCATGTCTTAGCCGGGAAACACATTCAAGAGCCACCAATTGTTCATTTCTCCAACCCATGCTCAAAATCTCTCTCCAATCCATTTGTTGATGAACAAATGGAACCATCAAGAAGCTGCTAAAGGAAAGAACGACACCAAAAAGTCTGAAAATTTGATTCTTGTTCCTCCATAATTTCTTCTTTCCACAAACTGTATGCTCCATCAACCCATGTTGAGAATTCCAAGTTTGAATACCCAACTGAAAATAATCTCCAACACTCCTGCAAGGAAACATAGCACATCTCTGAGTGCTAGTCAAAATCAAGGGCATACTTGCAAAACTGGCATTCCCTGTGATGAACCCTTGAAACCTATCCATGAAAACTTCAGGAACACTGAAGCATGAAACATAAGATGACTTTAAATTCCACTCCCAGAGCAGACTAGCATCCCTCAACCCAAGGAATGGATTGACAAGAGTGCAATCACCATATTTTGGTCCCTATTCCAAAGTGAAGACTGCATCCTCAATTCCTCTTAAGCATTCTTTACTACTCAACATGCCGGGCACATCGTCATGGAGTGATTTCAAGGCAACCTTAGATTGGAGTTCACGCTTGACCTCATGCTTGGTCACTTCACTACTTGCTTCATTTTTCAAAACAAAGAGAGGATTGTCATAAGTTGCTTCAGCACCCACTTCAAAGAAGGGATTGTCGAAGACTTGGAAGCCATTCCTTATGTCTCGCTGCCCCAAATCTGCACATGCAACTTCTGACTTTCTTGAAATGCTTTCAAGATCAAACTCCTCTTGAAGATACTCAAAATCTCCAATCACTTGATTGATTCTTTTAGCTCTTTGTGCATCCTCTTGCTCCTTCAAAAGTTTGAAATCTGCAAACTGGTCTGCAACCTCTGTTAGATCCAACTGAGTTTCTTTCAACTTGTCCTTTGTTGATTTAAGCTCCAAAGTGAACTCATCAACCATACTCTCCTTTTCTTCGAAAACAATGAAGGCCTTCTTTGCAGATTCAACGACATGATCTCTATCTTCAATCAAGCCTATGTACTCAGACTTCAAGGTCTCCAATGAGTCTCTGATAAGTTGCAACTTGGGAAGAGCAACCTCATATTTCACTCCTCTTTGTCTCTCTTCAAGCTGAGCATCCCAAATAAGCCCTTCAATCAGACTATGTGTGCGATCAAATCTAGATAGAGCTCGCACTTCATCTTCAACGGACACCTCAGGTTGGCCTTCACACTCATAAGAATGCGAAGATGGTGAATTGCCGATAGGCTGTAACTGAAAAACAGAACTTCGTTTCACGCTTTTGCTGCCCTCATTGTTGCTCCAACATTCTTGTACTTCACCACCAACTAGTGGGGAGTGCTCAATGTCTTGGGAAACATCATACTCCACTAAGCCTTCAACTCGTTGATTGCAATCAGCTTCATGCCTTGATAAATCAGATTTGTGTTTGGTCATTCCTCCAAACCTTTCATCTTCAAGAGCCATATGGCCCTCAAACTCTGTTTCCTCTTCCATGTTACTCTGATCAAACTTGAAGGCAGCCCCAAACTTAAGCATATTCACACCATTGTCTGCCGACAGAGAACCCTTATCGAGTTCCATTCCTTCATCCGAATCAAAGGGAAATTCATCCCATACCGGTTTGTCATCACTAAGTGCCTTCACACCTGGATCCCAAATGGGGAGAGGCTGATTGTTTCGATCACAAGAAGAGTGTTCATTGTGCAACACTTGGGGTGTTGATTCTTGGAATAGGTCAACTCCCAAATCACTAAAGCTGGTGTCTTCATAAGTACCTTCCTCCAATGGTTGGGTCTGAAGTTCAAACTCAAAACCACCCTTAGCACTGTCACTGAAAGGAAGTAAGGAATCTTTAGAACTAGCTGTTAGAAATTTTTTATCATCCTTATCTTCAATGAACCTATCATCTATAGGTATGTTTCTGATCTCATCATGGACAATCATATGCATGCCATCAAAGTCTTCGTGATCACTTATAATAAATTCATCTTGTGAAAACTCTTGAGGAGTTTGAACAGCAACAAGAGGAAAACTATCTATCACTAAATCTTCAACAAGAGGAGGTACAAACACCTCGAAATCATTACCAACATCCTTTGTGAAGCCCTTAACCTCAAAACCTTCATGAGATGAATCCAAATTAGGATTCAAGTCTGCTGCTATATTCTTCTCACCGAACTGATCTACATCACTTGCTATCACATGCAAGTCAAGGGGAGTATTATGGGGCTCTCCCGCACACTCCTCATCTGTCAAGGTTTCTTCATCCAACGCCCTATCATTTTTAGGCAAAATGAGCACCTCGCTTGTGCCCTCTTCAACACTAGTTGAATGTTTTTTCTCTTCATTCTGCTTACTTGTGGGCTGCAACCTACAAACAGGCATTTCTTCTACCTTTATTGCACCGGCAACCATGGCACTTCTGCTTCCTCCTTAATCATTTTTTTGATGTAGTTGACCATAGCCCGCTTTCCAGGGGAATAAGTCACCACACAATCCAAAAAGGTATCAAATGAAACACCGTTCTTAAACTCATCTGTCATGCTCTGATAATCTCTGTAGAGTATGTCAGCCTCGTGTTCACATTTCCTCTTGAACTGGCATTCTTTAGAAACCCCAATCAAATCCGACTTCTCAGACTTAGAATAAAACTGTCTGATTCCACACCTTAACTCAGGATCCTTCAATAGCGTACATATATCATGCATTAACTCAAGTAGAGACTTCTCTGTAGTCATCTTTCTCTGTCAAGTGAACTCTGATGGGCACAGGATGGCAGGATCTTGGCTCTGATACCACTGAAATATTCCGAGCCAAATTTTTTCGTTTTTTCAATTTTCAAAGTACAAAGCAATGCACCCGTTAAGGTTAGGGAATAAACCAAAACGTGCAAGAAAGCAACTCTAACCAGAATGGCGCCGATGATGGCGAGTATTGGTCAGAGGATCTAAATTGAACTGCTTATGCTGTAACTCTAACCAGTATGGCGCCGATAATGGCGAGCATTGGTCAGAGGGTCTTCTATTCTAAAGGCAGAAAAGAACTCGACGTCAAGTATGTGCTACCCAATCCAATGCGGAGTGAGGGGCGACCATATGACGGAGTGATTACAATAACACTACTTGAAAGAGAAATGCTGAAGCTGAAAAACACTCAACACCCAGAATGTGCTTGCTGACCCAAGATGGGAAAGTAGCTACCATAGGGCGGAGCTATCACTATTACAATAACTTTGAATGAAAATGAGAACACAACCAGATTTGAGCAATAATGAAATAACTGCCAGTACTACTGTCAGTTTTACAAATAAGGAGCTTTTGCCTGCCAATATCTTATGAAATTAAAGGATCAGCATTACATCAATTGGAAGCACCTTTACTTTTGAATAGTAATACCAGAACCAACACCTTCAAAGATCAAGATACAGATTTCTGATTTCTGTTACAAATCTGCTCATTAAATGCATAAACCAGCAGTCTAAGGAATTACTAAAATGCTCATATCTTCCACGTATGACCTCCGATTGACTAGAAATCAAATGCACTAAGACTTAACTAAGCACACGCCTAAGATGAGACACTGAAAACAGATCTAAAGCCCACATATCAATTATGCACGAATCCCAATGTCATTAAATGGTACGGCCCAGCTGAGAAATTCGACTTGGCTTTAAAAATTCAATAAACAACATTAAAATCTGCAATTTGGAGAATATGGACGCCTAGGGCTAACACATACAATGGAACAATACCCAGAACTATATTTTTGTCTTTTTTGGAGTTATGAGTAAAAACATGGATCTGCTGTATCAAATCAGCAAATACAGAAAACTCTCTAAAATGCAAACTTACTTAACAAGACCAAACTGAATACAAAGCACAAATACAAATGAACTCACAAATCTACCTTAAATAATCGAACCTCTCCACTAGGTGCTGTCTCTCAAGCACGAAGTCGAGCCCAGACTAGGAGGCATTCATTCCTCGAAGCAATTCCGCAACCATTTCGGCAGCATAACATTAGCATAGACAAAAGATGTCCAAATGATGAACCAAGTCTTCCTTATATAAATTCCAGCTGACTTCATGAAACCCTAATCTCATCTTCAAGTCGAAACCCTAACTCCTTCAATATGGCGTCCTTTTCCTTTTAACTCAATAATCATATTTTAATTGAGTCATCACCTTGATAAATGCGCCCCTTCTTAACCTTGCTTTGACTTAGGAGAATTTCATCAAATATTAAATATAACTTTAATGATGGCGCCACCCTTTGAGACCACTTTTTAAAACAACGTTAAGTCATTAAATCTAGGCCAAGGGGTCAACGTTAAAACATAATATTTAAAACGTGACTTTTTAATTAAATGACTTAACTTATCCTTCTGAATGTGCCCCGAAGCCAATACTGAACACAACATCAGACCAAACTGAAGCAGGAAGTCGACCGAGCTGAACCCAACTGGAAAGCTGCCAAAATTAGAATTTACTAAAAATAGTAAATTCCGGAAAGTGCTCTGAACGCCGAGACGAACATACCACTGCGAAGCTCTCTGAAAACCCAGAAAGAATCCGCCATTGAACCCATCATCTCTGAGCAATGACCTCCTCAAAAATAGGAAACCCTAATTTATCTTCGACTAGCCGGGTTCCCAAGGAAAAGCCACACCTTTGGAAAGATCAGGTTTGAGAAGGGGATATTGAGACCAAGGTAAGGCTGGTTGGGCATTGGGCACGGGGACACCCCTGTAGTAACAAAAAAAAAAATTTGTGGTGTTGCAACAACCATGATTCAGATTCAGTTACATTGACTAAGCCACACAATGTTGATGTATACACCCTAAAGAGTATTTCATGCCTTATGCCATTAGCTAGCACCAGATGGCTACAAATAAATCCATGTTTGATCTGATGCAGAATTTGTACATGCTAATGAAGGACCTTCACATGAAAAAAGCATATAAGAGGATGGTTGCAAAACCTAAACATTTGGATAAGGAAGATGAATTGCTTCTATGTGACTTGCAGCCTACTAGTGTTAACGGGGAAGAAAAAAATCAGTCATCATGTGTTGAAGATTGGACCATAAGTTCTGAAGAGAACAAAGCTACAAGTTCACTTCAGCCCTATGAGGAAAAGGACGTAGGAGAGTCACCTACTAAAGCTCTAGATGAAGAGCACATACGGATTGCAGGAGACGCCATAATAGGACAGCCATGTGAGATCAGCTACAAGATATAAAATCGTTTGATACTCCTCTAGTTGAACTTAGCATTGCTTTATCACCATTACTTCATCTTGGCAAGGAGTCAGATTGTGGGTTGGGTGTCTTGGAGGTGAATATTTCACAAACCAATGGTGGGAAATCAGAAAACACACTATGTAGTGAACAAATGGGTTTGGAGCAGACCTACACGGCATTACAGGATCTTGTTCGAGATGGATCTACTATCGACCATACTGTTGTCCTAACTTCATCTACACAGTTGTGCATGAGGGATGGCATTGCTAACACTATTGGTGTTGAAACCAACCCTAGAAACAAATTTGATTTAGCGTTGCATGGTGTTGATCCTAAATCAGAAAAGTTGCATAAGGATGATGGCTCCACTTCGAACTTTAGTGCTGCTCCTACTTCATCTTTAGGGTTAGGAATGAAGAATGATACTTTTGACACTCATGGTGTTGATATCAGCCCCGAAAACAAATCTGATTTAATGTTGCATGGCACTGATTACAAATCAGAAAATTTAAATGAGGCTGATCAGTCTAAGGAGTCCAATCTGTTGCTAGGACAGCTGAAGGTGAGTGAAGAACAGATTAGTGCAGCCATCACACATTCAATGACACCCTCATGATGATGGCTAAATGTTGTTGGAGGTCTTCAAGAGAACATATGGACCCTTATGGAAAATTTACCCTTACAAATTCACAAGTGCTTAGAGAAGCGATAGTAGAGATGAAGACCAATTACATACAGCTACTCTCAGATAGAGATCACCTACTCCAGCTTCGTGAGATCTACTACAATGCACTTAAGGGGAAAGAAAGGGAAGCGGATAAGCTTATTGATGAGCTTATGTCATTGAGGATTCCTTGAAGAGCACTCAGAAGGCCCTTCAAGAATCAAAGATTCAGATTGATGAGCTTTGTGAGGAGTTGAGCTTGGTTCAATCTTCTTCATCCACAGTTGATATCCAGTCTTCTACGACTATCATGCCACCTGCAGATGGTATGGGTACTCATGGTTTGAGGGGAGAACCCTGTTGATGTGTTTTTCGTGACCGCACCAACGCAGAATAAAGTTGCCAACGGCTTCCCTATTCTCTCTTGATCAAAGTCTTCCGCACGCTAAGATTGCGAGAAAGTTCGTGCGTTCAACTCCAAGGTTCCTTTAGTGCGAATAGGCTCAGTTGGCTCGATGTGATTTGCTGGTATTTCAAGGGGACTTACGGAATTGTTCGGCAGCGGAGAAAGGAATTCAAATGCTCGAAAGATTTGTCTATAAAGCATGGGTTTCCTATTCTAACCAGAAAGTACTGAATTGAAATGGTGAAAGGTTTAGAGAGTCTAAATCTATTCTAAGGCGTGGGATATGGAACTCAACTTCAGCAAACTTCTAACCGGACTTCGCTTTGCCTTGCGTCGGACAGCTTCCACGGAGTCGGTGCAATCCTCAAGGGAGATGACTAAAGATGTTCAAACCACCACTTGACATAAAGATACCATCACAACGACGCATACCATCATTCAAACTGTGATTGAAGTTAAGTACATGATATTCCAGTTGACCACACAAGGCGCATTCACCATCAGCAAATACACTAGTGGTATGGATAGACGAAGTTGCTTAGATCAAACACCACATTCCACAGTTAACATCTACTTGCATGGAATGAAAACTATACTACTTAGAACTATTTTACGCTACCATTTGAATCGGAAGGACGAAGAAACCTTGCTAGCTACTCGCAACAAAGACGAAATTCACCATCAATGAAAAACTCTTTTATTGAGAGAGTGTTCACAACAATTTCTTACAAAGTTTTCAAAGGGAAAACTTTCCCTTTTCTTCAAACTACACTATCAATCTATACTAAGTTACTCTAAGCTATCACCTAGTTGTCTCTCTACTCCGACTTCTACTCTAATCCTACTATCTACTGAGTTACAAATGAGGGGGACTCCCCCTTTATATAGCTAGCCAAGTCCCAAAAGACGGCTAGGGTTACAATCAATAGAGTGGCTAGAATCGTGCCACCTCAGCACTAAACATGATTTGCCCTAAAAACCGCCACAAAAGAGAGTGGGGTAATAAATGAGCCATAATATCCATTATCCCTTCTATAAGATTCCGTTTGTAGATGCGTTCACACTATTCTTGATCTTCTTTCTTGGCGTTGCTCTTTGACTTCTTCCACTTGAGGGTCTTCATCTTTGTCACTTAAGTTATGCTAAGTCTCAACACTTAGCCATTTTCTTGCAATTTTCTCCCTTCGAGATTGAAACTAGTAACTATATCTTCTTCCTGTTGTGACCTTTTCCACACATCGCCCCATTGCAAATAGGGACCCCCTAATTTTGGCTTTGATGTTGAACTTTTGGCTTTGCTTTCGGTCGTTTTGTCTCTCTTTTCTGCTGTCTATCTTTTTGGGGATGTGCCCGTCATTGAGCTTAAACATGAAATTGGCCAAGTTTGAAAATTAGGGTTTTGAACTTACTTGCCAAATTGAGGTCAAATGAAGTGAGTAAATTGAGATTTGAAATTAGCATTGATGTTAGTGTGCTTCCAACAGGTTTTCACAAAAATTTCATCTGATTCTGAGGTACTTACTATTTTTAGTAAGTGTGCAATTAAAGGCAATTCGTCAGCATTTCTGAGATTCCGGCAGTCACACTGCATTCAGGGCACATCAGGCTGCTCGCGTGCAAAATTTGAGCGAAAACAAACAACTTTCTATTTTTAGCAGTCCAGCTTCCGACACAAATTTCAGGGTTCAGATGCAGAGTTTTTCTTTGCATGTCTGCATATTCTTTCTGGGTTTTTCGAAACCTTCGCAGTGATATGACATGCAAAGCAGGATGACAACTTTCAGCACCCAGCTTTCGGAGGCCGATATTAGGGTTTGCTTGCAGAATTTTTCGACGCATGTCGGCATATTCTTTTTGGGTTTTCCAAGAGCTTCGCAATGGTGTAACATGCAAATGGAACTGATCACTTTTCGGCAACTTACTATTTTTAGCCAGTGCTTGCATGTTGGAGATTTTTCTAGGTTTTTCTGGGTTTTTCAAGATTTTTCAGGCAGTATGACATGCAAGATCATCCGGCAGCCGGTCGGTCACTTTTTCAGCCGCTTTCTATTTTTAGCAGGTATCACTTGGGCAGCTGCCCAGCACTTCAGAACTGCAAACTGATCATCATGCAACTGGAACGAGGTCAAACAGAGCTCATCTGAGGAGCATGCACAAAATTAGGGTTTCAAGATTGAGAGCTAAAAATGAGGAATCAGACAACAAGGCGCCCAAAATTGAAGTATCCATTACGATCAGCATCTTTCAGGGAGTCTGCTGGCAAAATTTGAAGGCAATCGGAGAAATTGCTATTTTTAGTAAGGTGTTCCTGACGCAGGCTATAAATAGAAAGTTGATCTCGACGTCAACACAAACAGACAAATTCACCAACAAGGAGTGCACTATCCAAATTTCAAGACAAACGGAGCTAAGGAAGTCTCAGAAACGAGCACTTACTATAAATAGTAAGTCACTTCAGAAGCGGCTATAAATAAAAGTTCAACACCAATTCTCAGCAGGTACGGGTCAAATGTGTGATGAGGGACCCTTGGCGCAAATTTCGAGACAAACAGAATTGCAGAGAATGAAGAATCAGACACTTACTATTTTTAGCAGGCCTACGCAGAAGAATTAGGGTTTCCTAACATCAAGGGCAGAACACGATAGCCAGGCAGAAGCAGCGTCCAGTCACAATCAATACCCTTCAAGCAATCGGCACGCAAAATTTGAAGACATTCTGAGCAATTGCTATTTTTAGTAAGTTGCTAAAAATAGCAGGTGCGTGCAGATATCAGGGCCCAACAGCTCAACCACATCCTGAGGTTCAGAACAAAGCAAAATCCAGCCTTTTTGGAGCTTGGAACTAGCTTGGAGTGCAAAAATTGACAAACCTTCTAAAAATAGCAAATTAGGGTTAGCGTGATCGAGTCACTCCAAATTTGACAAATGGCATAAAATTCACTGAAATTGATGAATTTTCAGGTCCAGCTAGTGAAAAATGCCTTTAAAAGCCGAAGGCAGGTTGAAAATCTTCTGAGTGCTACAAATTGGAAGCTCTGGGGTCAAAATGCGCCTTGAGGAGGAAGAGGTAATACAAATTTGCCTAAGTTTCATAAAATGGAAGTAGCACCTCCAAAATGCGCCTTAGGAAGAAGGATAATTGAAAGTTCTCTAAGTATTGACAAAAATGGAAGTAGGCCATGGGAAATGCGCCCAAGTGCCAAGAGGTAGCTTGAAAACTTCTAAGGCGAGTTAAAATGAAAGTTCAAAGGGTAAAATGCGCCCTTGGGGGAGGAGTTGATGAAAATATTCTAAGTTTTGCAAATTTGAAGCTCCCTATCACATATGCCCCCTTGCCAGCTTGAAGAGGTTGAGAATTTTCTAAGTTTCGAAAATTGGAAGTAGGGGTTCCTAAATGCGCCCTAGCTTGAGAGGTGGATAGAAAATAGTCCAAGGCAATAAAACTGGAAGCTCCCCCATCAAAATGCGTCCATGAGGAATGAAAATTTAAAAATTCTCTAAGGCATGGAAAAATGAAGCACACGGCTCCAAATGAGCCTTGAGGAGACAAAATGAACTTGAAATGTACTAAATGTCAAAAAGTGAAAGTATCACCCATGAAATGCGCCTTGCCTTGCATGAGGAGTTCAAAGAATATTTTAAGTGTTTAAAATTTGAAGTGGGCCCCGTCCTGGGCGTCTTGAATGTTGTGGGTGGTGGTTAAATCTTCTAAGTGTTTCAAATTAAAACCTCAAGCTTCCAAATGCCCCCAAGAGAAATAAAGACTCTTCTAAGTTTGACGAACTGGAAGCTTAGCCAGTCATATGCGCCTTTGACCAGAAAAGGGTTGATGAAATTTAAAGAAGACTCCTCTAAATGCGCCCAAATGTAGGCATGTAAGGACAAAGCCCACCCATGCAGAAAAGAATATTCAAGGTGTTGAATACATGCAAAGGAGAATAAAGACAAAAGATGTTCATGTAAGGCGTGTGCATGAAGAAGAGGACAAATAGGATTAGGACCCTTTGAATGCGCCATATATCCCAACGCCTTGGAAGTGGGTCCACCTTAACATGTATGCGCCCAAAAATGTTGGAAGAGGAATAAGCGCCCATGCAAGTTGGTGAAATATTCTTTTTTTTTTTTCTAAGTATTGATATTTAACTATCACCTTAAAGAAATGCGCCCAACTTGAGGGATTATTAAAATGTGCCAGGACCTCAATAAAATTGGCAGTGGATACGTTGAGAATGTCAGCTTCGCAAGGGCAATTAAAATTAAAAATTTTCAAAGTTAAGCAAGGAAATGCGCTCAAGGGTAAAGAAATGGATTAAGTTTGATGAGAATTATTTTTCTAAGGTCCAAAATTCAAAAAATTAAATGAACCCGTTCGTTGCATACCCATGAATTTGATGCGTTCTGAGAGAAATTTTCTTCTGGGTATTAAAGATTGTTGATGAGGAGGGGATTTTAAAATCTTCTACACTTTGTCGAGGCCTTCAGGGTGAATATTTTTGATGGGCACCAGGTTGATGAATTTCCTAAGGGAAATTTGAAATTTTTCTAAGGCAAGGAATAAATGATGTTGTTGAAGATAAAATGCCTTGGCGGATGGATTTGAAAGTGATCGCCTAGATGATTTTTGATCGAATTCCTGATGAAGCATCTTTCCTCGAATCCGAGTTGGAGAAAATATCAGACTAAAGTGCACCAGGCGAAATACAAGATGGGTTGAAAATTTGGCTAAGGCATGAAGGATTGAACGCAAAGTTGGCTAGTGAGGGCGATGAACACTTGGAAATCAGAGCGTCAGAATCAGGTAAATAAGTTAAGATTACATTATGGAGTGTTCTAATACCCTTCCCCTTGCTTGTTTTGCAGGAGGAACGTCGAGGCCAAACAATGATGACTTGAAGTGATGAGGCACGATGATATTACAACCTTCGGAAGAAGATAAAGTTATGAGTTTCAATCTCGAAGGGAGAAAGTTGCAAGAAAATGACTAAGTGTTGAGGCTCAAGTAACAAAGAAGAAATGTTTTCTCGAGCAAAGTTGAAGAGCACCAAGAAGGAAGATCAAGAACAGTGTGAACGCGTTTCAAAGTCGGAATCTTCTAGAAGGATGATGGACATTAATGGCTCATTTATTACCCCACTCCTCTTGGTGGCGGTTTTTAGGGCGAATCTTGTTTAGGGCTGAGGTGGCACGATCTGGGCCATCCAGCCGATTGTAATCTGAGCCGTCCGTTGGACTTGGCCAGCTATATAAAGGGGGTTGTCCCCCTTATTTGTACATTCATGAGACAGTAGAATTAGAGTAGAAGTTAGAATAGAGAGACAAATTAGAAGTAGCTTAGTATAGATTGATAGAGTAGTTGAAGAAGAAGGAAAGTTTTCCTTGAAAACTTTGTAAGAAATTGTTGTGAACACTCTCCCAATAAAAGAGTTTTTCATTGATGGTGAATTTCGTCTTTGTTGTGAGTAGCTAGCAAGGTTTCTTCGTCCTTCTGATTCAAGTAGTGACTTAAAGTAGTTTCATTTCATGCAAGTAGATGTTAATTATGGAATGTGGTGTTTGATCGCTAAATCCCATCTATCCATACCACTAGTGTATTGTCATGGTGAATGCTTTGTGTGGTCAATCGAATATCATGTACTTAACTTCAATCACAGCTTGAATGATGGTATGCGCCGTTGTGATGGTATCTTCATGTCAAGGGTGGTTTGAACATCTTTAGTCATCATCTCCTTTGAAGATTAAACCGACTGGGTGGAAGCCGGCCCCGATGGTGCCGGGTTCGCTGAAGTTTGCCGGGTTGAGCCCATATCCTGTGCCTTAGAATACATTTAGACTTCTAAACCCTACAAACTAATTTTGTAAATTCAAGACTTTTTGGTTGTAATAGAAACCCGCTGCCTATAGATAAACCTTCCGAAAGCATTTGAATTCTTTTCCGTCATTTAACAATTCGTAAGTCCTCTTTGGAAATAGCAAATCACATCGAGCCAAATCGAGCCTATTCAAAACCGAAAACCTTGAGTTGAACGCATGAACTTTCTTGAAATCTTAGCATGCGGAATACTTTGATCAAGAGAGGATAGGGTAGCCGTCGACGACTTTATTCTGCGTTGGTGCGGACTCAAAAACCACGTCAACACTTCCGAAGGCTGTAATATCATCGTGCTTCATCACTTCAAGTCATTGTGTTCTGGCCTCCACGCTCATCCTGCAAAACAAGCAAGGAGAGAAGCATTAGAACACTTCATAATATAATCTTAACTTACTTACCTGATTTTCACGTTCTAACTCCCAAGCGTTCATCATTTTCCTTAGCCAACTTCGCGTTCAAATTCTTCATGCCTCGTGCCTTAGCCAAATTTTCAATCCATCTTGTCAAGGGCGTATCATCTTTGAGAATATTACTTCAACTGCATCTTCAAGAAATTCATTTCACTGGCTGGAGCTCTGACAATATTGATTTTATTCATCTCTGGCTCAAGAAAACTATCTTCATGAAGAATTTGAGAAAATTCACCTAGGCAGTTCATTTCAAGTTCATCATCCGAAGAATTTCACCTTGAAAACACATTTTCTTCACATTTGCCTTAGAAAATTTTCAGATTTCCCTTAGGAAAATTTATCCATCCAGGTGCCCATTTAAAATTTTTATCTCGGGACTCTCGGCAAGCTGTGGAGGACCTTAAAATCCATTCCTCAACAGAAATCATCAATACCCAGAAGAAAATTTCCATTAGAACGCATCGAACTCATGGGTACACGACGAACGGGTTCATTTGATTTTCTTGAATTTTGAACCTTAGAAAATTATTTCCCTGTGAAATATGAATCCTTTTTTCACATCTGTGAAGGTTTCTTGTTGCTCTGACTCGAGAAAAAAAAAATTTATCAACCCATGCAGCTGGCATTCACCGACTTCATCTCCGACAATTCATCTGTACTTCAAGAAAAATTCCACCACCTCTCCAGACTTAAGTGTTTTTCTAAGGGAGAAAATATTTGCGCCTTAGAAAATTTTTGAAAAAAAAGTTTTCCCTTAGAAAAATTTATTTGACTTGGAAAATCTTTCTTCCTGTGGCGAGGAAATTTATTTCAAACAATTCACTCGGAGCACACCACACTTAACATATTTTATTTTTTCACTTGGCAATTTCCAACGCCTAGGCATGTATTATTTTTCATCACTTAGCAATATCCTTTCTCAAGTCTAGGCGCACACCACACTTGAAGGGGAAAATCACGCCTTGGCATTTTATTTCCACCACCTTACACATATTACTTCACCACGCCTAACATCTTGTCTTCACACTTCACACGCCTTAGAGGAATTTTCCAACACTTTATAACTTTAGGCGCCCAACACACTTGAGAGAAAAATCAAAAATCACGCCCAATACTCATCTTCACCACCACACACGCCTAGCAAAAATTCTCTAAGGCTCACCACCTTGGGCGCATTCTGCACATGATGGAGGATAACGCCTAGCATTTACCTTGAGTTTACCACGCCTTAAAGCATCTTTCACTTTATTTACCATCTCCATTCACCATTTACACCTCAACCTTGGCGCATTTGGACATGCAAGAGGGATGACCCTTTGCCTTCCATTTTTTTTGTCTTCACATGACTCTGTTTGGGCGCATTTAGGCATGCAAGGAGGACGAGTTTCTTTGACCTTGTTGACTCTCACCAACTTGAGCGCATTTTTATGTAGGTGGAGGATAAAAACGTTGACTTGTTGACCCTCTTTGCCTTTTGGGCACATTTTGACATGTCTAGTGGATAAACTTCTTCCAACGCCTTGGAGTGACCCTTCAGCTTCCATTTTTTCGTCTTCACATGCATGACTTTGGGCGCATTTTGCCCCTTGAGGAGGATGAAAATTTCATACTTAGCATTTTTCTTGAGCTTCCTCACTCACCTGGGGCGCATTTGAGCTAGGCAGAAGGATAAATGATGTTGACTTCGTTTGACTTTCTCCAGTTTGGGCGCATTTTGCCTTGTGTGAAGGACGAGCTTCATGACCTTGAAATTTT
>VDFB02002563.1:0-21566 GCA_007258455.2 Sequoia sempervirens | reverse complement strand
GGGAGTACTTAGTCATTTTATGGAAAATCCTAGAAGGACACATTGGGATGCTATGAAGAGAGTGTTCAGATATCTAAAGGGAACTTCAGAATATGCTTTGTGTTACCATGGAAATTTGGTTGAATCACATAGGAATCTCATCATTCTAGGCTATGTGGATTCTGATTGGGAGGGGACATTAACAACAGAAGATCCACCAGTGGATATATTTTCATGATGAATGGTGGTGCAGTTAGTTGGATGAGTAAGCGGCAGGCTGTAGTCATTTTGTCCACTACAGAGGCAAAATACATGGCAGAAACACATGCCTGTAAAGAAGCAATCTGGTTAAAATGTTTGTGTTCTAAAACTGGGTTTGATGCAGGGAAAATTACAATTTACTGTGATAGTTAGAGTGCTATTTGTTTGGTGAAAAATCCTACTTTCCATGCTAAGATGAAACATATTGATTTGCAGTATCATTTTTTACGAGATATGGTGGAAGATGGAAAGGTCTCTTTAGAAAAAATAGATACGCTGGAAAATGTTGCAGATGCATTAACGAAACCAGTGAGCATAGACTAGTACAGGTGGTGTGCCAGTTCGATCGGCCTTGGAGCCCAAGACCTTCATTAACTTCGAGTTTGAAGGAAGCCAGTAAGTCTTCATCAAGTGGGAGATTGTTGGAAATTGTGCCTCAACTTGCTGGCTTGTATCTCTGTTAAAGACTTGGCAGATTTACCCTTTTTTGGTCTTCTTTATCAGCCTATCGCCCAAATCCTGAACCTTAGAACCTTGTCACACAGTTCAAAAGTTTCTTAACTTCCTGACTGGTCGATCTCCTTCAATGTCGCGATGTTCGGGATTTTCCTAACCTACTGTGGAAGTTGTAAGTTTGTGTTTTCTCTGATTGAGTGACAAGCCAACGGATGTGGGGACCACTTGGAATACTGGGAGACTTGTTGAGAATATTGTAGATTCCCAGCTTGATTCTCCGAAAATGCACAAGCAGTGAATGCGTGTCATGGTGAAGACCACAAGGAATGACCAACAATTTGGTGTGATGGTCAAATGCAGTGTACGAGTAAGTTGGTAATAAAAGGACTAACTCGTGGATACCTAAAGTCTTCGGGATTTTATTTATAAACCAATGACTACTAATATTCCACATCAATGTGGGATATTGTCGATAGTTGAGCTTCTTGGAAGTCCTAGTGACAATGATGGTCTTGCCGATAGTTCTGCAATGGACATCAGTGAGAAGTCTTGCTGATGGAAAGTTGGTTTTCTTGTGATATTGGAGAGACTTGTTTTGTTATCATTCTAACTTCTTAGAGTGTTTCCGATACCTTTGATATTGCCGATAGCTATGTGATTGGGCATTTTGGCATCGGGGAGACATGGTTTGGTGTCTCACCAACATGCGATATAGTTGAACTTTTGACCCAACGTCTATCCTACGCGGTGTGTTCTGAGCCAATGAGAGAAGCAGAATGTGAACCATTAGAAGTTGAACAGTTGTGACTATTCTGTTGTGGAAAATGAACAGGCCCTGAGAGAATGGATTACACTCTAAAATGGTTGATGATGAGAGAAGTGTGAGATGACGAAAGGGTTGTTCGATACTGAACACAGATTGATCTGAGTGGGTTCATTGTATGCATCTGAGAGCATTGTGAGATTAATGTTCTGTACAAGATTGATCAGTGAATGTTGCTATTGTAAATTGACATCAGAAAGTTAAGTCTGATCTCTGTATTTAATTTTCTTTATTGTAATACAAAGAGGATTTTCTTGGTGTGGTGGGTTTTTCTCCCATAAGGGTTTTCCCATGTAAATCTGGTGTCCAATTGTGTATGTGTTCATTTCTCTTTTTTGTTATTCTTTTCATGTGCATCTTATTGAACTGTAATTGCAAAATTTAAAGTCATATATGCATTCTTCCCTGAGGTTTTGGCGTTAGGAGAGTTTGTTCCACATCTAAGCTTTCCTTACAACCCTAAAGCATGAGATGGAATCTATGGTGATGAAGCTGACTAAGGAGATTGAAGAGAGAAAGAAAAATGAGGAGAATCTTGCTCAGTCCTTAAAAGAAAGATCTGATGAATGTAGTAGAATTAATGGAGGATTCATTCAGTTGGAGAATGAAATGAAACAATCCATAAACAATGAAGAAGAGTTTGAAAAATAGATTGTTATTCTCAGGGATGAACTTGCTACTGCAAATGAATACAAAGAGAAGTTCAAGATTAGCTCAGTTAAGCTTGATGAGTTGACTCAAGGTCAGAAGAATGCAAATGACAAGCGAGGTCTTGGATATGAAAAAGGAGAAAGTTCTAGATCTGAACAAAGGAATTTCAGGCAAGGAAATCAGATGAACAAAGAAAAAAGGCATCTGATAAGACAACCTAATGCTCAAAATTTTAATGGATATTGTTTTTCTTGCAATAAATTTGGTCATATGGCTGCTCAATGTAGGAGTAAAATGAAATCAAGTGATTCATCATTCTCCAGTCAATGTTTCAATTGTAATAAGTTTGGTCATAAGTCAATTGAATGCAAAAATATGTCAAACAACTCTGTCAATAGAAGAAATGTTAAATGCTATAGCTATGGTAGATTTGGGCATATTGCTAATCAGTGCAGATCAAGAAGAAATCAATGGAATGACTAGTATGGAAAAGGAAATGTTGTCTGTTACAATTGCAACAAATATGGTCACATTGCAATATTCTGTAGAAATAAAAATATGGATAGAACAAGTCTAACATACAAAGGCAGAAACACACAAAAAGATGATAAAGGAAAAGAGAAAGTGACTGTAGAAGAAATAAGAGATCAGATGAAGAAGACATGGGTGAAGAAGAGTCCCTCTATTGCAGGAAATGAGCCAACACTAGAACCAGCTTCTGGTAATTCCTCTGGGAATTGATTTCAGGCCATTGGCCTAGGGGGAGTTTTTCAAGAAAATCCTTTTCCCCCTATCGGTAGTTAGTGTTGGAATGTTGTAGATTGTCAATAGTTGTATTAATGATTTACAAATGCATTGAAAACACTTGTAAAGAAATTGAAGGTCTGCAAAATTTTATTTTGCTAACTGAGAGAACAGGGTATTTGGAACACCTAGGGAAAAAGCATTTAATACAACAAAAGGTTAGGTGTGCGAGTTATAAAAGGCAAGTTGGAACCCTCATTTTCCACTTTATATCAAAGAAAAGAAGGAGAGCACTCTGCATCAAAATTTTGAAAGCGTGAAGATAATTTGACGGTGAAACCCTAATCCATCAGGCACTTCAATTGTATTGAGAAATTTTAGTTTAATCTTGTGTGCGGTTGAAGAAATTATTTGGTAGATACAAGTCATGAGTATGGAAGGTAAAATGGAGAAAATCAAAGGAATGATAAACCTAGATGAGTATAGCAGTGAGAAGATTAGAGTTGTAAGAAACATGTTGTTGCACGATGAATTGAAATGGCTAAAAGAAGCAAAACACAAAATTTTGGATATTTGGAGTGAATTCCCCTATTTCAAGAACATAGAAATCGTTAAGTTTATTCTGGACAGATTGAATGACGATATTCTAACTCTAGATAAACCCTACCATAGATTGAAGGAAGTGATTGGAACTATAACTGGGTTATGCAAAGTTGGGGATGTGCCAAGAAAGAAGTCAATTCAAAATAAAGAAGTTAAAACTCTAACTGGAGTAACTAGAGATCAAAGGGCATTAATAATCTTCACAATCAAAGATTCAATGACAAGGTACATTGTGCATGGATTATCTTACAAAATCTTTTTCAAAAATAGAGAAGGTGCAACTTTAGTAGGTGTTGTTTACATTTCACACAAGGTGATAATGAAAGATGAGGATTTTGACCTTTTGTGGATTACTAAAAGATCAACTAATGGAGAACGTACATTTTACAAAGAGGACAGGTTACCCTTTTAGGTTTGGTACTTTGGTTATATGTCTTGTGATTTATTTTTTGAATTGCTTGCCACTAAACAACAATGTAATATAGGAAGAGAGTGAACTAGTTTGCAAGCAAATTTACATACATTCTAACAATTTGGAAAAATATGATCAAGAATGTGAAATTTTCTTTAAAGGTTTGCTAGGGAAGTTTGGCTCAATTGGTATTCCCCTTCCAGTAAGGGCACTTGAAGTTGGTTCCTCTTTTTGTGATATGGAGAGAAAGAAGAAAAGAGCAAAAAAAATTGTTGTCTATACTCCACCAGCATGTAAGACTCCAAGAATTGAAGGGAAAGGAAAAGAATAGGTGATTGTAGATATACAAGATGAGGAATCTGATAAGGTAAAAAAGGAAACCTAAAGAAAAGAACGGGAAATAGCCAAACCAAAACAAGAAAAGGAAATTGTAGAAGAAAGTGAAGAAAAAGGTGATTTAACCAAAGAAAATATATTGCAGCTTATTCATGAGGAAGATGGAATGCAGAAAATTGAAAACATATGGTCTATCAGACCTTCATATGAGTAGGACATGATTGTAAATTTACTGAGTGCTCATCTTGTGTACAACCATACTAAATTAGAGAGTTTAAAGAATATGTTGCCAGAAGAGATGATTGAATGCATCAAGGAAATCATGGACTCTGAGTCTCATAACAAGGAAGAAGAAGTAATCCTACACCTGAAGAAGCAGTACAAATTATCACTCACCAAGCTAAAAAGGAACATGAATCAGCTAAGGCAATACATAAACACAACAAACAACATCTACAACTATTGTCTTCGATGGCCTCACGCAATCAACAAGTACAAAGAAATGTTGGAACAAATTGAAACATAGTTGAACAATATTGGACAAGATTTTAACATGTTTCAGGATCAAGATGGTGCAATTAAGAAAAGGATTTAGGAATTATAGACAGAGCATAAAAATGTTCAAATCACTAGAAACAGGATTGTTGACACCTTTTGGAAAGTGAAGGACATAACATAATGCAGACTGGTATAGTTGATTGAGATACTGAGGAAAGGAGAGATATTAGAAGAAGCTATCACCATTATGGAATCCCTCATCAAGATTATTAACTAGACATTTGAAAACAACAACATGATCATAATCACCAAGATTGCAGTAGAAGCATGGAAGAAGTTTCTTCCGAAGATGAAGGAAAAATACAAAATAATCTTGTAACACAAGTAGCGGCTGTATTTCTTCAAAATTTTGAAGTAGTTTTTGAATAAGTTTTTGGTTATACTTCAAAAGGGAATACTCTAGAAAAATATTTTTTTCATTGATGTCAAAGGGGGAGGGAGAGCAGTGAAAAATTCCTTATCAAATTCAGGGGGAGTTGTGTCAACTATGACTTTTTGAAGTCTTGAAGGATTGTAGTATGTTGGTTCTGACACTTAGTCATTTTTCACTAAGTGTTGCCATCAATGCCAAAGGGGGAGATTGTTGGCATATGGATTTTGGTGTTGTCATTGATGGAAACCTAAGTCATTGATCCAGTCCACACTTCAGTATTTGTTCGTATTGGAAGACAGAGTGAAGAATAGGTTATCCGAATGAAGTTGAGTTTGTCGATCCATATGCATTACCAGATCATTAGTTTTGGTTGTGGATCTTAGGGAAGGTTGTTAGGAATCTGAAATATCTTATTCTTGTGTTTTGTACCATCACATCAATTGGTGTACAAGTTAGGAGATCTAGTTTATTGATTTTTTTGTTTAACAATGCAAGAAGGCTGACTTGGTGAATGTGGGGGTTGCAGATGTTTGAGGCGAAATTTTTTGAAGTATTTTCGGGTTTGAGGATTTTTTTTGGGTCCTCACTATGCTATGGCCAAGTTTGGTGGGTGTGCATTGAAAATCATTTGTGATTTGAGTCGACAACTTTTAAATACTTTTATGTTTTATTGAAGCCGACTTGTAGTGATTAAATCTCTAGTTGCAGATATATATAAGTAATCGATTATATCATTTGGTGTGTGCTCGAAGTGTGTTGATGTGTGTTGTGAATATCAGAAGGGTTGTTGAGTGATTATTAATAGTTTCATTTGTGCATAAAAAGGATTTTGTGATGTGAGTTGAAGCATAGCAGAGCAGAAGAGTAGAATCAGACAAAGGTCTAGAATTTGATCTAAGAGCCTAACTGGAACTGTAATCACGAATTTGTAGATGCTACTTTCTCAGTTCATATCTTTTGATTGCAATCCAAACCTTTTGTAAGGAAGTGAGCCTTTCTTTTCTTGAGCAGTGAGCTCTAGGCAGTGCGCCTGAATGCGAGTGCATTCCCATTTTGTAAAACACTTATATTTTGAGTACTCAAATTGTGGATTAACCACCACTGTGGTTTTTCCCCTAACAGGGTTTCCACATAAAAATTATTTTGTTATGGTGTTGTGGATGATTGCTTTATGTGTTTGCATCTTTCTCTTGGTTGAATGTTATAAGTGGTTTAAAGTTCAGATTAATAAAGTTAAATTTTGCATAACACTGATTCACCCCCCCTCTTAGTGTTCCTTGATTCCAACAATACTGACCTTGGACATGAAATTGAGTATAGTTACACTCAAAATTTTGAGATGCAACAAAAACAAGGATCGTAGTGCTTTAAGTCTACCTTCTAAACTACTATTTTTTTTATAAAAATGGTAGAGATTAAGGGGTTCAGAAGAGGGGGCCACAAAAATTGGTGTTATTTTTGTGAAAAAAACATAACATAGCAACTTTTGTGGCTCCCTCAAAAGGTTAACTTTTTTTTTTCTTAAATAACTTTAGTGAGAAATTAGCTAATAGTATGTAGTTTATGCCTGATTTGTTGGATATTTTTTTAATGAATATTTGATTTTTTACTAATTTTCAAAGTGGACACTTACTGAAAAACAAAATTTTGGCCATGCTACCCCTATAAATTTTGAAAACTAATTGAAAATCATTTTTTCTAATATGTGTAGAATGAAGTCTAGTTTCTAAAAATGTAATTTATTTGAAATTTTGATGAAAGGTTAATTTATAATGAAAAAAATGCCAAACACTAGTTTTTTTTCAAAAGACAGACACACAAACAAAATAAATTATAGATCAAAGGCTTAACACTGTTAAAATGTGAAAAAAATTGCATCATTAGATAGCTAAGAGGGAGCCTAACTTTTCCTACGTGTTTGATTTGTTCGACCTTGAAACACGTGCAAACCTGATGCTTAGCACAAATGCGATTATGTGAAATAGTGTAGAATTTGCAAAAACACGTCTTTGGATGTTGGGAAGGCACTCCAAGCCTTTGGGTTGGTATTCCAAAGAAAATACCAACCCAAGGCTTGTGGATTCCCAAGTCAAGAAATGACATGAGCATGTTATAACATGCCCGCATTATGTCTTGCTTTGTGTTAAATTCTATTCTATTGAATGTATGTATATATATTTGTATGTATGCATGTATGTATGCATGTATGTATTAGTGTATGTATATATGTAAGTACATGTATGTATGTCTGCTTATATGTATGTATGTATGTATATATGTATGTATGTAATATTGTATGTACATATCTATGTATGCTTCTATGTATGTAAGATTGTATGCACATATGTATATATGCTTGTATATATGTATGTATGTATGTACATGCCTCTATGTATGTATGTCTACTTATATGAATGTATGTATGTCTTTAGAGGGAGGGAGAATTTTAAGAGAGAGGGAGAGTTGTCTAGGTAGGGTGGGAGGGAGAGAGGGAGGGAGAGACTTGAGAGAGAGAGAGAGGCAATGAGAGAGAGACTTGAGAGAGGGAGAAGGGGTGGAAGGGAGAGACCTAAGAGAGAGGGAGTGGAAGAGAAGGGGATGGAGTGAGAGGGACTTAGCTATGTAGGGTGGGAGGGATAGAGGGAGAAAGAGAGAGATATAGAGAGAGGGTGTGGGAGAGAGAAACCTGAGAGAGAGGGGGAGAGAGAGGGGGGAGAGGGAGGGAGGGAGAGAAAAAGAGAGTTATGTAAGTAAGGTTCCAGAGGGAGAGACTTGAGAGTGTGAGGGGGGGTAAGATGGAGAGAATTGAGAGATAGGGAGAGAGAGAGGGAGTGGGAGAGAGAGGGAGTGGGAGAGAGGGAGTGTGAGAGAGGGATTATGAGATAGGGAGTGTGAGAGAGAGACCTAAGAGAGGGAGAGGGTGTGGGAGGGAGTGACTTGAGAGAGCGAGAGAGAGAGAGAGAGAGAGAGAGAGTTACCTAGGTAGTGCCAAAGGGAGATACTTGAGAGATGGGGAGAGAGAGGGGGTGAGAGAGAGAGGGAGTGGGAGAGAGACAAAGTGATGAAGAGGGAGTGGGAGGGAGATAGAGATAGATAGAGAGAGAGATAGAGGGAGTGATAGAGAGAGAGTGGTAGGGATTGATTGAGAAAGAGGTACATATAAAGAGGGAGAGGGTGGGAGAAGGAGGGAGAGATGAGGTGAGATGGATAGGGGTTGAGGGTATAGGGTTGAGGGGTTAAGGGTTGAGGGTTTAAGGGTTTAAGAGTTGAGGGATGAGGTTTACGGTTTGAGGGTTTAGGGTTGAGGGATTAGGATTGATGGTTGAGGGTATAGGGTTGAGTACATAGGTTTTAGGGTATATGGTTGAGGGATTATGGTTGAGGATCCAATGTATAGGGTAGATGGTTGAGAATTGAGGGTTCAAGGTTTAATGAATATTGTAGAGGGTAGAGGGTAGAGGGTTTTAGGGTTTTAGGGTTGAGGGATTAGGGTTTAAGGATTGAGGGTTGAGGAATTAGGGTTTAAGGGTTGAGGGTTGATGGATTAAGGGTTGATAGTTGAACATTTAGGGATTGAGGTTTGAGGTATTAAGGGTTGAGGGTGTAGGGTTTAAGGGTTAATGGATTAGGGTTGAGGTATTAAGGGTTGAGGGTTGAGGGTTTAGGGTAGATAGTTTAAGGGTTGAGGGTATAGGGTTGAGGGATTAGGGTAGAGAGGGAGGGATGGAGGGAGGGAGAGATGGAGGGAGAAGTGAGATAGAGAGGAGAGAAGAGAAGGGTAGGATAGAGATAGATGATGTTTGTGATGAGGTATAAATAACCTCTGATTATGATAAGCTAAATACCCTTATTTGTTCTTATTAACCACCTCAGCCATGCCAATGTGTTTATTTTTAGGAGCAATAATTGTCTACTTTTTATAAAATGATGTATAAATCTTTATTTATCAAATTGATTGAAATTAGCTAGCTAATTTTGATATAATGGTATATACTTTAAGTCATTGTATAGGACTTATGCATGACCAATGAATGGAGTGGACTTCAAGCAGTTGAAGTTAAAGCACCAGAGGTTTGGGCGCTAGAAATTTAGGCATGCATAGTAGAATAATTTCCTTTAAATCTTTTTGTTAACATTTTGTTGAAGAATTTACGGCTCCACTCAGAGCCTTTATTATGTTTTATGTCATAAACATTATTTAGTTGGTTAGTTGTAATTATGTTTAATACTTTTTCAATGGTATTCTCCCACCATCTGAAAATTATGATTTTGTAGTAGTATAATATATATATGTGTGTGTAACTACCAAAGGAAGGATATATGCTATTATGTTATGCTTTGAATACTATTCAACTATGTTCTCTATGTTACAATTGTATGATATGAATAATAAATATTGCCAGTCTTATCCTGAGTCAATAGTTTCGAGTAATGGAAGTACCATGAATGGATTTATTTTGAAAATGTGAAAGTACCATGTATGATTTGAGCTAATCATAGGAACACTCAAGAGCTAGCCACTCAAGGGATCTCATAGAGTAGATTTAAGTATTTTTATTGTTAATACTATTACTTTCATTCCGTACATGATAAATTTTGATGAATGTTATTTTGTGTTGAGCTTTGTCATGTGTTCCTGTAGGTCTTAGTTTTAAGTTTACAATCTTTCAATTTTGTTCATTTGGAAATTCTAGAGCACCCACTCTTGTTTTTAGTTAAAAGTTGTTAAGTGTACTTTTTTTTAGTAGTTAGTCATTAGCCATTAGTTACCTTCATTTAAATTTCACAATTTAACTACAAGTGTTAATTCTTAGGTAATTTACATTCTTCCTAGAATAGAAATTTGAATGCTTTCTAGTTTAGACAATTTCATGCTTTCTAGTTTAATTTCTTTTTACAACCATTTCAAAAATTCATAAAATTTTGCTAAGAGAGATGACCAAAATGCCCCCTATTGCATACAACCTTCGAACACTACCCGGTCAACATAATTGACATATTTTTAACTAAAGTGTTAGGACCTTACGAAAACCTATTAGGTTAGGGATCCAATGTATAGGGTAGAGGGTTGAGAATTGATTGTATAGGTTTAAGGACCTATAGGGTTGAGGGTTTTTAGGGTTATAGGGTTGGGGATTTAGGGTTTAAGGGTTTAGGGTATAGGTTTGAGGGTATATGGTTGAGGAATTAGGGTTGATGGTCCAATGTATAGGGTAGAGGGTATAGGGGTTGAGGGTTTAGGCTTTAGGGTTTAAATTTTGAGGGTTGAGGGAATAAGGGTTGAGGGTTGAGAATTGAGGGTTGAGGTTTCGATGTATAGGGTAGAGGGTAGAGGGTAGAGAGTAGAGGGTTTAAGGGTTGAGAGATTAGGGTTGAGGGATTAAAGGTTGAGGGTATAGAGTTGAGGGATTAGGGTTGAGGGTAGAGGGTATTTGGTAGAGGGTAGAGGGTAGAGGGTTAAGGGTTGAGGGTTGAGGGTTTAAGGTTGAGGGTAGAGAGTTGGGGGTATAGGGTTGAGGGTCCAATGTATAGGGTAGATGGTATAAGGGTTGAGGGTTTAGGGTTTAATGGTTGACGGTTGAGGGATTAGGGTTGAGGGTTTATGGTTTAAGGGTTGAGGGTTTAGGGATTATAGGTTGAGGGTTTAGGGTAGAGGGTTTAAGGGTTTAAGGTTTGAGGGATTATATTTGAGGGATTAGGGTTTAGGGTTTAGGGTTTAGGGTAGAGGGTTGAAGCTTGAGGGTTTAAGGGTTTAAGGGTTGAGGGCTTAGGTTTGAGGGATTAGGGTTGATGGTTTAGGGTATTGGGTAGAGGGTAGAGGGTAGCTGGTTGAGGGTTGAGGGTTAGGGGTTGAGAATATAAGGTTTCAAGAGTTGAGGGTATAGGGTTCAGGAATTAGGGTAGAGAGTTTAAATTTTTAGAGAGGAAGGGAGAGGTGAGATGGATATATAGAGAGAGAGGGATAGGGGTTGAGGGTATAGGGTTGAGGGATTAGGGTTGAGGTTCCAATGTATAGGGTAGATGGTTTAATGTATAGGGTAGAGGGTTGAGGGTTCAAGCGTTTAAGGGTTGAAGGGTTAAAGGTTGAGGGTTTAAGGGTTTAAGAGTTGAGGGATGAGGTTTATGGTTTAAGGGTTTAGGGTTGAGGGTTGAAGGTATAGGACTGAGTATATAGGTTTTAGGGTATATGGTTGAGGGATTATGGTTGAGGATACAGTGTATAGGGTATGTGATTGAGAATTGAGGGTTCAAGGTTTAATGTATATTGTAGAGGGTTGAGGGTTTTAGGGTTTTAGGGTTGAGGGATTAGGGTTTAATGGTTGAGGTTTGAGGGATTAAGGGTTGATATTTGAGGGTTTAAGGATTGAGGATTGAGGTATTAAGGGTTGAGGGTGTAGGGTTTAAGGGTTGAGGGATTAAAGTTGAGGGCTTAAGGTTTAGGGTTTAGGGTTGAGAGTTTAAGGGTTGAGGGCTTAAGGTTGAGGGTTTAGGATATTTGGTTGAGGGTAGAGGGTAGAAGTTTTAAGGGTTGAAGGTTTAAGGTTTAGGGTTGAGTGTTTAAGGGTTTAAGTGTTTATGGTATATGGTTGAGGGATTAGGGTAGAGAGGGAGGGATGAATGGAGGGAGAGATGGATGGATAAGTTGGATAGAGAGGAGATGAGAGAAGAGGAGGGAGGTATAGAGATAGATGAAGGTTGATGATCCAATGTATAGGGTAGAGGGTTGAGGACTATAGATTTGAGGGTTTAGGGTATTGGGTTGAGGGTAGAAGGTAGAAGATTTAAGGGTTTAGGGTTTAGGGTTTAGGGTTGAGGGTAGAGGTTTTAGGGTATAGGTTTGAGGGTATACGGTTGAGGGATTAGGGTTGAGGGTCCAATGTATAGGGTAGAAAGTATAGGGGTTGAGGGTTGAGGGATTAAGGGTTGAGGGTTGAGAATTGAGCATTGAGGGTTTAATGTATAGGGTAGAGGGTAGAGGGTAGAGGGTTTAAGGGTTGAGGGATTAGGGTTAAGGGATTAAGGGTTGAGAGTTGAGGGATTATGGTAGAGATTCTAAGGGTTTAAGGGTTTAAGGGTTGAGGGTATAGGGTTTATGGATTAGGGTTGAGGGGAGGATATTGGGTAGAGGGTAGAGGTAGAAGTTTAAGGGCTTGTTTTAAGGTTGGGTTGAGAGGTTTAAGGTTGAGGGTAAGGGTTGAGGGTATTGGGTTGAGGGATTAGGGTTGAGGGTCTAATGTATAGGGTAGAGGGTATAGGGGTTGAGGGTTTAGGGTTTAAGGGTTGAGGGATTATGAATTAGGGTTGATGGATTAAGGGTTGAGGGTTTAGGGTTTAAGGGTTGAGAGTTTAGGTATTAGGGTTGAGGGAGTAAGGGTTTAGGGATTATAGGGTTTAAGGGTTGAGGGATTACATTTGAGGGATTAGGGTTTAGGGTTTAGGGTAGAGGGTTGAGGGTTGAGGGTTGAGGGTAGTGGGTAGAGGGTTGAGGGTTAAGGGTTGAGAATATAAGGGTTTAAGAGTTGAGGGTATATGGTTGAGGGATTAAGGTAGAGAGTTTAAATGTTTAGGGAGGGAGGGATAGGTGAGATAGATAGATAGAGAGAGAGGGATAGGGGTTGAGGACCTATAGGGTTGAGGTTCTAATATATAGGGTATAAGGTTTAATATATAGGGTAGAGGTTTGAGGGTTTAAGCATTTAAGTATTTAAGGGTTGATGGTTTAAGGGTTTAAGAGTTGAGGGATGAGGTTTATGGTTTAAGGGTTTAGGGTTGAGGGATTATGGTCTAGGGTTGAGGGTATATGGTTGATTATATAGGTTTTAGGGTATATGGTTGAGGATCAATGTATAGGGTAGATGGATTTGAAAGTGAGAGTTCAGAGTTTAATGTATATATAGATGTGAGATTTGAGGTTGAGGTTGAAAGTTGAGAATTAAGTTTAAGAGTTTAGGAGTTAAATTAAAGGTTGGTTAAAATTTAATGGGTAAAAGGAAATTTAATGAAGTATAAAATTTGAAAGACAAATGCCAAAGAATCAAAGAATACGAGGAAAAGGAAATAAAGGAAAAGTAGGAATAGAAGGAAGAGAAGAAGATAAAGGAATATAAAGGGGTGAAAGAATCCAATACTCCTATACAAAATGGGGTTTGCATTGAGGGTATAGGGTTGAGGGTTGAGGGTAGTGGGTATTGGATTCAGGCTAGAGGGTGGAGGGTTTAAGGGTTTATGTTTTAAGAATTGAGGGTTGAGGGTAGAGGGTAGAGATTTTAAGGGTTTAAGGGTAGGGGGTATAGGGTTGAGGGTTTAGAGTTGAGAGTAGAGGGTATTGGGTTAAGGTAGAGGGTTGACTTGGTTTAAGGTTGAGGGTAGAGGGTATAGGGGTTGAGGGTTTAGGGTTTAAGGGTTGAGGGTTGAGGGATTAGGGTAGAGATGGACGGAGAAGTGAGATAGAGAGATAAAAATAAGGGATTAGGGTAGAGAGAGAGAGAAATACACAAAGAGACAGAGAGACAGAGACAAAGATGGGGGTAGGAGGGAGAGACTTGAGAGAGAGGGAGAGAGAGAGAGATAGTGGGAGTGAGAGAGAGGGAGTGGGAGAGAGATAGAGGGAGTGTGAGAGATAGATACTTGAGAGAGGGATAGGGGTAAGAGGGAGAGACTTGAGAGAGAGAGGATAGAGGGGTGGGAGGAGACCTAAAGGAGAAAGTTCGGAAAGTAAAGAATTGAGAGAGAGAGGGAGTGGGAGAGAGATAGATTGAGTGAGAGAGATATTAGGGTTTATGGTTTAAGGGTAGATGTATCAAGGGTTTTTGTAGTATAGGGTTGAGGGATTAGGGTTTAAGGCATAGTTTCTAGGGTTGAGGGTTTAGGGATAATTGAGAGACCTAGAAGGCTAAGGGGGATGGTTGGCTAAGGAGAGAGAAAACAAACCTATAGAAAATCAACATTTTCATAATGAAAGTACATTTTGAAGAAGTTGAGATGTAGTCGTTTGTATAGCAAGACATAATGCACTCACGTTATAACATGAGTGCATTTTGTCTTGCTCTAAAAATGGTAAAAAACTCAATATACCTGTGATCTCTAGGCCCACATTCTATATATTCTACTGGTTATGCATGTGTTTCAACAAAAAGAATCTTTTTGATGCTTTTGTGAAGTTTTCATGCAAGTTTTTCACATTCTACCACTTTTTTATGAACTTTCCAACACCTTTGCATGAAATAACAGAGTTTTCATGTCGAATTTGATATATATCAATTCAAGTCTCAATTCCATTCAAGAGTGATATACAATTGAACATTGAAAAGGAAACAAGATTTTGAAAAACTCAAGTTGTTGAGGAGTTTTATGAAAGAAGAAGCAAAGGCTACATAATTGGGTAGAACTCCTCCATTTGAATCTTCATTTTTTAGGTATGTGAAGTCTTTACACATTTTCTTTATATTTTCCTTAATTCTATTTTGGCTTGCTTTTATTTTTTGATTTTGCATATTCCATGTTCATCATTGTTTGTTTGTCATTATAACCTTAGATTGTCAATGCACATTTTAAACTACACATTTCTTTACACTTGCCAATTACATTTTTAAACTACATCTCTTTGAGGCATTTTGTTAAAATATTGACCTACCTTGTGTATGCTTCCACATTTTGTATACACATATATATGAGAGTAGTTATAATTATGTAAAATAATACACCATTTCTCAATCCTTTTCTATGGATGTGAATACCCCTTTCCAAAGCTTTTATTTTGGTATAGGTATGGGGGATGTTGGAAAATGTAGTGGAATTTGGTTTTACACCTAGAAATTGCATATACTTGAAAATTTCTAAAGCCTTTTCAACAAATCTATTTTGTGCATATCCTGCAATCAATCTAGTCCATGATGGCATATCTCATTGAGGTATTTTGTCAAACATTTCTACCAAGTAGTTGATTTCCTTTTCTATGCTACCAAATTTTCCATACATGTTTACCAAAGCATTTTATCAAACAACATAGACAAGGCAATCAGTTGTTTGAAGAAATTCCTCAAAGAAATGTGGTCTCATGATGATGTGCATTTTTTCAAATAGTCGATTGCCTTGTCTATGCTACCAAATTTTCCATACATGTCTCTACAAAATTGGAATATACTCCTCCCACATTAATAAATCTTTGAATCTATTTTAGTTTTAATCTCTATTTCTAAACTCACCTCATCACTAATGTTGTGATATATTTTTAATGTTTCCTTGATTACTCTACTTACAAGGGATTGTAACCCTTCTCTCCACTATTTCAAGACTCTATATTCAAGGCTAAGTTAGCAACATGGGGAAAGGTGTAGCTAATTCAATAGGGCCAACTAGGTGATGTAAGTATGATGTTAATTTCCCTACTTTATTTTTAAGTTCTTCCTTTGTGTTCTCATCCTTTTTCATCCATGTGACCTTTGAAAAGCTAGTGAATTCACTAGCTTGCCAATGCATGGTAGGATTGACAAGGTAGTGGGATGTTTGAAAAGGTTCCTCATAGAAATGGGGTCTCATGGTGATGTACATCACCGTGAGACCCCATTTCTATGAGGAACCTTTTCAAACATCCCACTACCTTGAAATGGGGTCTCACGGTGATGTACATCACCATGAGACCCCATTTCTATGAGGCATTTTTTCAAACATCTCACTACCTTGTCAATCCTACCTCATTGACAAGATCACTATGAGACCCCATTTCTATGAGGTATTTTTTCAAACATCCCACTACCTTGTCAATCCTACCACATTGACAAGCTAGTGAGCTCACTAGCTTGTCTATGGTATCACATTTTGCATACATATCTACCAAAACATTATTGTCAAACAATTCACATGCCTTATCCATGCTTCCATTTTGTGCCTATCTTACAATCATGGCATGCCACAAGACCACATTTATTTAAGGCATTCCATCCAAAAATTCATGTGACCTTTGACAAGCTAGTGAGCTCACTAGCTTGTCAATGCACGATAGAATTGAAAAGGTAGTGGGCTATTTGAAAAAATGCCTCATAGAAATGGGGTCTCATGGTGATAGCCCCTACCTTTTCAACCCTACTACATTGACAAGATAGTGAGCTCACTAGCTTGTCTATGGTACCATAGTTTGCATACATGTCTACCAAAACATTATTGTCTAACAATTCACATGCCTTGTCCATGCTTCAATTTTATGCCTATATTGCAATCATGGCATGCCACAAGACCACATTTATTTAAGGAATTCCATCCAAAAATTCATGTGATGGTAGGGTTGAAAAGGTAGTGGGCTGTTTGAAAAAATTCCTTATAGAAATGGGGTGTCGTACATCATTGTGAGACCCCATTTCTATGAGGCATTTTTTCATACAACCCCTACCTTGTCAACCCTACCACATTGACAAGCTAGTGAGATCACTAGCTTGTCAATGCAGTAGGGTTGAAAATGTAGTGGGATGTTTGAAAAAATGGCGTACATCACTATGAGACCCCATTTCTATGAGGCATTTTTTCAAACAGCCCCCTACCTTGTCAATCCTACCGTGCATTGACAAGCTAGTGAGCTCACTAGCTTTTCAAAGGTCACATGGATTTCTGGATGAAATGCCTTAAATAAATGTGGTCTTGTGGCATGCCATGATTGCAAGATAGTCACAAAATAGAAGCATGGACAAGGCTTGTGAATTTTTTGACAATAATGTTTTGGTAGACATGTATGCAAAATGTGGTACCATAGACAAGCTAGTGAGCTCACTAGCTTGTTAATGCATAGTAGGGATGACATGGTAGGGGGTTGTTTGAAAAAATGCCTCATAGAAATGGGGTCTCATACATCACCATTAGACCCCATTTCTATGAGGCATTTTTTCAAACAGACCCCTACCATGTCAACCCTATCGCATTGACAAGCTAGTGAGATCACTAAATTGTCTATGGTACCACATTTTGCATACATGTCTACCAAAAAATTATTGTCAAACAATTCACATGCCTTGTCTATGATTCCATTTTGTGCCTATCTTGCAATCATGGCAAGACCACATTTCTTTAAGGAATTCCATCCAAAAATTCATGTGACCTTTTACAAGCTAGTGAGCTCACTAGCTTGTCAATGCATGGTAGGAATGAAAAGGTAGTGGGCTGTTTTAAAAAATTCCTCATAGAAATGGGGTCTCATGGTGATGTATATTAATGTGAGACCCCATTTCTATGAGGAATTTTTTCAAACATCCCACTACCTTGTCAACCCTGACCTTTGAAAATCTAGTGAGCTCACTAGCATGTCTATGGTACCACATTTTGCATACATGTCTACCAAAACATTATTGTCAAACAATTCACATGCCTTGTCCATGCTTCCATTTTGTGCCTATCTTGCAATCATGGCATTCCATGAGACATAATCACCATGAGACCCCATTTCTATGGTGAATTTTTTCAAATAAGCCCCTACCTTGTCAACCCTACCACATTGACAAGCTAGTGAGCTCACTAGCTTGTCTCTGGTACCATATTTTGCATAGATGTCTACCAAAAAATTATTTTCAAACAATTCAAATTCCTTGTCCATGCTTCCATTTTGTGCCTATCTTACAATCATGGCATTCCACGAGACCACATTTATTTAAGGCATTCCATCCAAAAATTCATGTGACATTTGACAAGCTAGTGAGCTCACTAGCTTGTCAATGCAGCAGGGTTGACAAGGTAGTGGGATGTTTGAAAAAATGCCTCATAGAAATGGTGTCTCATGATGATACATCACCATTATACCCCATTTCTATGAGACATTTTTTCAAACAACCCACTACCTTGCCAACCCTACTGTGCATTGACAAGCTAGTGAGCTTACTAGCTTATCTATGGTACCGCATTTTGCATACATGTCTACCAAAACATTATTTTCAAACAATTCACATGCCTTTTCAATGCTTCCATTTTGTGCCTATCTTGAAATCATGGAATGAAACAAGACCACATTTATTTAAGGCATTCCATCCAAAAATTCATGTGACCTTTGTCTATGCTAGAAATACTCTTCTACAGGATGATTGTAATTATTTTGTATGAAGGGTTGAATGAAACATATTTCATTTATTTGTATGAATTCATTTTTAGGAACTAATATTTGTCTCTTTATCATGCTACAGGTAAAATTATTTTTCATGCCAAGGAAATGAACAAGGATTAAACCAACACAAGAAGAGTATGAAACTAAGAAAGCAAAGAAAAAAGAATGGATGAGGGAACATAGTGAGAAGAAGAAATTGGATATGATTGATGAAGACATGCCAATTGAAGAGGAACATAAACCATAAAAAAGAAAAAATGCATTGGTGGCACAAAGGGAATGAATGCAAAAGCATCATGCTAAGATAGATTTGAATACTGTAGTTGGAGACAAACCCTCTACCGTAAGTGAATACAAAGGGACACCATCTATCATAAGTGAATATGGAGGGACACCATCTACTGCAAGTGAATATGGAGGGACACCATCTACAATGTCTAAAGTTGAGAGTACATCATCACTCACATTTGAGGAAGGAGGTATGCCATCATCCCCATCTCAACCTCAAGGTATGCCATCTATTCCATCCTCGATCGAAGGTACACGATCTAGCCCATCTCACTTAAATATTGATGAAATTTCTAATGTTGAGATGAATGTACCTATGCAAACACTACCTATAATTTTTCATAGAAGGAAAAGTTTTTGATAAATATTGATGAGAATATTTGCAGCCAATGGAAGGTAAGATTCCATAATGCACTTGTAGAAGATATGTTGATAAAATTGTAAGTGAATATGGAGGGACACCATCTACTGCAAGTGAATATGGAGGGACACCATCTACGACATCTCAAGTTGAGAGTACATCATCACTCACATTTGAGGAAGGAGGTATGCCATCATCCCCATCTCAAACTCAAGGTATGTCATCTATTCCATCCTCGATCGAAGGTACATGATCTAGCCCATATCACTTAAATAGTGATGAAATTCCTAATGTTGAGATGAATGTACCTATGAAAACACTACCTATAATTTTTCATAGAAGCAAAAGTTTTTGATAAATATTGATGAGAATATTTTGCAACCAATGGAAGGTAAGATTCCATAATGCACTTGTAGAAGATATGCTGATAAAATTTGGAGATTGTTCTTTGAAAAGTTAAATGAGACTGCAAGATGTCAACTATTTGTTGAAATGATGTCAGGTATAAAGTATAAGTCCATCATTAAGATTCTTGGGTTGAGAACAACGAATGCTTCAAGTGAAAGTACTACTATGAATAATCTAATGGATGCTTATGAGAGTGTGGGTAAGACCTCATGCTCAATAGATAGTAATGTTACCCGATGTCTCATTACATTGACTTTAGTAAGTAATCAAACAAGGAAATATTGTCTCATTAGAAAGATGAGATAGAAAAACTTTATCAAGAGTTGTTCAAAGGTGCCAAATAATTGAGGACACTGATTCCACTGAATTATGGACATTCTCGAGGAGACTCCCATGAAAAGATAAACTAGTTGTTGAAGCATTGAGATCACTAATTGAAGACTATTGGAAGAATAACACAAGGCCATCTCTGAATCAAAAGGATGTGGTAAGAAGGAGAATCGGTAGTCGAAACCATGAGACACATCCAAAGAATTTTTTGGATACAACTCAAACACATTTTTTTCATAAGTTTCTAGATGATTATCCTCAAATTCAAATTTATCAATGATATTTTGAAATGCTTAAACCTTTATATGTCAAGATAAATCACACACACACTAATTCTTGTTGTAAATTACATATTGAATTTTCTAACCATTATGATGTTTATCGTTCTATATGTTTATATTTGCATACTAAAAATGTTTTTCAGGATTGTGGCAAGCATGCCCCACCAACATCTTCAAGATACTTATTATCAAAAAATCTATGTGAAAGAGAGGAAGGCCAAATATTCTATAGGAAACTATGCTCAGATGACACATGTCACCATTGCAGTGGCTTGCAATGTATGCCAATATGTGAACATATGGAAAGCACACATAGGGTTGGAAAGCAACTAGTAGAGTTCAAAAAATATAAAATAGTGGCATACAATTAAAAAGAAGGTAATCAAGAAAAAATATGTGATTTGGTTATTCAAAAAATTCTAGTGTATCAGTTTATGTCTGCATTTCGTGACAATTTAGTGTATGAGTATGCAAGGCATACCCATAGAGCTCGATGGTTGGACTTGCAATTCAAGTTATGCAAGGACACCTTTCCAATTAGTAGCATAGTTTCAATGGTTGAATTTATAGAGAAATATACTCTATAGCCACAGTGTGAGGTGCAGTCACAATATTACAACTCCACACACGTTTCTATATTTGTGCACATAGCATTCATTCATGCAGCTGATAGTATAGAGGATAACATGAAGGTATTTATGGAGTACCACTTTTACATTAGTGATGATCACAAAAATTCTCCAGAGTTCGTGCAAGGTTGCTTTTGGTTGTTCTATAGTAATTTAGCTATGAGGGGAATAACATATAGTCAACATATAATATGGTCGGATAATTGTGCAACACAGTTCAAGAACTCACAGATATTTTATTGGTTGAGTAGGATGCTTGTTATTACATGTGTTCAACATATGTGGAGATTTTTTGAGGTTGGACATGGAAAGGGGGAGCATGATGGTGCAAGACCATGTGTCAAAAGAGCATTAGCATGAGAAGAGTTAAAGTGTAAAGACAATGCAAAGTTGACAAATACAAAATCAATCGTTGAGTGGTGTAATGCTTCAATGGGTATAGGTAATGAAGGTAAGTCTTCAATTTGTAGATTTTTTTGGTTGATAGATGATACTAAAATTGCACCATATGAGAATTGTTGTACACTGATAGGATCAAGTGAGCTACACTATTTCCTTGGCTCAAATGCATGTTCATAGAGTATCCATACATGGAAGATGGCATGATTTTGTTCTTCATGTACAATTCAAGCCTGGAATGAGTGTGAGTCAAAGGAGTGGGTTGACGATGTTGATGAATGATGGTTAAGTTATCTTAGCCCACTTTACACATATCGACCTCCTATGACATTGGAATTGACAGAAATGGAATCATCAGTTGACTTTGACCACATATCATATCTAGTTCAACTAGGTAATATATCTACTTGCATAGTTTTTGAAATTCCTATTGTTATCTTACTTTGTAGTGTATTTGTAATGTTGACTAATTTCATCTAATTTTCTGCACATATCAATGTATGACATGTTTATGCAATTATTGCAGATGAAGACAATGAAGAGGGAACATATTATTACTCGTGTCATTGTGTTGAGGAAAAAAAGAAATTGGAGGC